>JBAFWW010051868.1:0-29341 GCA_036873685.1 Agapornis canus
GGAGCAGAGCCCAGCCCCTCCTGGCTCCATCCTCCTGTCAGGCAGCTGTAGGGAGTGATCAGGACCCCGCTGAGCCTTCTCTTCTCCAGACTGAACCCCCCAGGTCCCTCAGCCCTTCCCCAGTACACTTGGGCTCCAGACCCTGCACCAGCTACATTGAGCTTCCTGGCCCCGCTCCAGCACCTCAGTGTCTCTCCTGTAGTGAGGGGCTCAGAACTGAACACAAGGCAGCGCCCTCCATCCCTATCCACAGCACAAGGAAAGCCTTCACCCCACTGCTTGATCCCAAGATGGGGAACTCAGGATCTCCACAAGTGTTCGGCACCTGCTGCCTACCCCGGCTTCCAGCTGCTCCCTGGCCAGTCCTGTTCTGCTGCAGGAAGCAGCCGCTGAAAGCGGATCTGCCTGACCTGATGTGAAAGGGATTTCAGTGGTGTTAGGACACTCGATGACAGGGGGGAGGGGGGATAAAATGAACTCCTTCCATCTTTCTGATGCAAAATGAGTGCAGACACATTGCTTTAATATCTTCTTTGTAATTCATTTCCTCCACTAAAGACTGAAGACTCAATGCTTTATGTGCCTCTGGGTTTATGCCAGCAAACGACTTGCGAACTTACCCATCTGGAATAGACAGGGGTCATTAGTAGTTCTGATCCAGCTCTTTGTATCCTCTCCAAGATGGGCATTAGCCCTGTATAAGTATTGAGACCTAACATAGTCCTCTAAGAGGTGATTTAACTGAACAGCCTTTCTCACTGTTAAGACCTTGTTTTTCTTGCACTGTGTCCTGATGTCTTGTCTGGCACCAGTAAAGAGCCATGGTTCAGTCTGTCAATAAGAAGGGTTCCTGCATAACCCCACAGTAACAAATCTCAGCTGCCGCTCTCAGTGGGCAGCATCAACACCCGCCTGTAATTAAAGAAATCTCTGCAAAGAGGGAGAAAACTGCTTGGGCTGGCCGGAGGGTCAATTCTGCTTGAATTGTGCCATCATGCTCTCACTTCCAGAGGGAAACCCAAAGACCAAGACTCAGGGATTGTCATGTCACATTCCCACATGTGGTGTCCCTGCCCATGGCAAGAGAGTTGGAACGAGATGATCTTAAGGTCCTTTCCAGCCCTAACTGTTCTATGATTCTATGTCTCCTTTGCAGATTCCTTCCAGACTTTTAAAGGGGCTGGAATCACAGCAGATCCTTGGGGCCTGTCTTTGAGGGTCTGAGTAACAGCCCAAGACCTTTTCTAACAGATTGCCCTCATAGCAAAGAGCCTGCTTTCACCAAGATCAATGCTGTCTGAGTCCCCTCCAAAAGGGACAATTCCTTCCTGATGCACAGAGGGAACAGGACTCAAGGCATCTTTTTCATTCTTCATGTTACAGTTAAGCATTGCAGATAGGTGACTGCAGCATGCCAGGTTTTCTCCCAGGCTTTGTTCCTGCTGTGTGATTCAGTCAGGCATATTGCCTGTTTAATGTAAATTATGCTTGGAGTTTATTTGTGTTCAAGAGCTTGGAGGCCTTTGGGCAAGAGACTCCTGTAGATGAAAGTCTGTTATTAACGTCTGTAATATTGAATAACACCTGTAAGCATTATGTAGTGTCAGCACATTTGTCCCTGCAGGGAAAGGAGACTTGGTTGTTGCATCCCAGAGCCAGTGCCATCTGGTTTGGTACTTACTCAGTGCAGAAAACATAAAGACAGCAAGTTTTCCATTAGAGGGCTTACTGACACTAGACTCCATTTAGGAGTCAGTCTTGGTAAATTGAATTTATTCAGAAACATACACGGCCTCTGAATGAGCTCAAACTGTGTGTGCCTGCGCTGTGAATGTTGATGGAAACATTTAACCCATTTAGCTTGGAGTATTTTCTCAAAAGCTTGCTGAAACTGCAGATCCAAACGTCTGTTCATCAGGGAGGATACACCATGCCCGGGGCTGGGAGCCAGCCTCTCCCTAAGGAAGCTGCTTCTGAAATCAAACTTGGGCTGAGAAAAACAATGTTTGCTGAGATCAAGAAACATATTGGACTAAATAAGTTCTCCAATTGTCAAAGAACATTGAAACCTTTGCAACATAACATTGCAAAATAGCACAAGCTTTGCATGTCCTGAATAGAAGTAATTGCCAGGGAATCCCAACCAGTTCTTACACCATTAAAGTTTCTACCTTTTTATTTTCTTGAGGGTGGTTTATCGCAACTTGAAGACGTGTTTTAAGGCCAACTTAAGAAGAATTTACACACAACTCCTTAATACCATTGTTCTAAAGTTCAGCATTCAGTATTCCTGCCCAAGGCAGGGGGGTGAAACTGGATGATCTTAAGGTCCTTTCCAACCCAAACTATTTTGTGATTCTGTGAGCATCATCACCTCTATCTTACTACTACTTTATCAGATCATCCCAAGGCCCGATGGTTAATATATGGCAAAGCCCAGAATAAATCAGCAATGTCCTCATTTTCAGACCCATTTATGACTTAGAAATGACTTTATAGTTAATGCACCCACCTCACTCTTTGTACAACCAAGAGATTGTTCCACAGTCATGTGGTTGGGTGGATTTCTATTTGGTTCTTGGCAATACAAACAGTTATTTAAGATTGCGCTGCAGTGGGAAATGTTTCTGTTTTCAGTTACCTGTCAAGCTCTAACTCAAGCTTTGGAGTTTCTAATTTTTCTTCTGGATCCGCTGGTGGAATCATAAGCTGCTCCAGTAGACTTAAATAATGCTTTCTAATGCCATCCTTATGCAAGGCGTTTGCAGGAGAAATGGAGGCTGTCAGTCTTGGCAGGTCTAAAACCAAACCAGGATTTGATTCACATGGAAAATGTTCTTGTCAATAACTTTCCTTCATCCCTATTGCAACCCTTCCCTTTAAGGCATAAGCCAAGCTCAGCCACAGTGTATGACTGCTGAAATCAATTCATTTCAAGGAATTCACACCTATTTGCAAAATCACTGACATGGTTTTGTCTACTTAGTGGTTTCCACTGTGAAAAAGGCAATCATCTGACAGCTCATCAGTCCTACGGGATTGGGCAACATGATCTATCTTGTAGCTATTTGCTGAGACAGAACAAGGACTTTCCTTGCTTTACAATACAGTCTCCTTCAATGGGTTGCTGAGACACAGTCCTGTTGTCAAGTTATGGAAGTTAATGTGTCTTCTTGTGGGCATGTAGTTGGCTAGAAAGTGCAGAGTTAGTAGTCCTAAATGAACTCATGAACCTGCTTAACTATGATCTAACACATCACATTGTATGTCCAGCTAAATCTGTTTCAAAACATGGTATTTCTCAATCGAGCTGTTATTGTGGTACATGTTATTGAAGCATCTCACTGTTCAAACACGAGTATTGCTATGCAATTGTCTCTGTTGCAACTTTTATATTCTTTCTGGTGAAGATTTGACTTGGAAGTAGAAATGGATGACATGAAAGGGGTCTTGTGCCATGACTTGGATGGGATACTGTGATCTCTTGGCTGTAACTCCAGCCCTCCAAAAATCATAGAATCATAGACTGGTTTGGGTTGGAAGAGACCTTAAAGCTCATCCAGTCCCAACTCCCTGCCATGGTCAAGGGCCCCTTTCACTAGAGTTGGTTACTCCAAGCTCCATCCAACCTGGCCTTAAACTCATCTTTGTTGATCTGTACAAAAACATGCTTTGTAGCACTGGTAGCCTCACTTCCAGCCATGTTACAGAGACCAGAGGTTTTGACTGAAACACTTCTATGTTTTCTTGTATTCTGGTTTACTCACCAGGTTGGCTTGAAGGTTGGAATAAATCACATTTTTAAAGCTAGTCTTAAGACAAACAGATGCCTGGTTTTGCTGCTCTGAAATTGAGCATTCTCATCTATTTTGGTGAGGCACTGGAATGGGTTTCCCAGAGAAGCTGTGAATGCTCCATCCCTGGCAGTGTTCAAGGCCACGTTGGACAGAGCCTTGGGTATCATGGTTTACTGTGAGATGTCGCTGCCCATGGCAGAAGGGTTGGAACTAAATGATCTTAGATGATCCTTTCCAACTCTAACTATTCTATGATTCTATTTTGAGTTTAAATAAATAACCATGATTAATATCTTATTCCTTTTCAACACTTCCTGTTGAAATTTTACTGAGTTATTTTAGTAAAGCAATGTTTAAGTTAACTTGCCAGAATGATTTTACATAATAATATCTTTACTTCTATAGTTCTGTTAAGAATAGAAATATTATTTAAAAATAGGTTAAAAAGTTTAAGATAATCACAATGGTTTTCCTTCTAATTTTATTCTAACTCCTATTGTTTTTTTGAGGCTACTAAATTTTTTGAACTATTAGAGGACTGTAATGTGCAAAACACTCTTATTCATCTTTTATATCTTTTCAGCAGCCCTTAATCATGAATAAATATTAATGATCATCCTCTATTTACGGCATTTATTTCCAAATATTTTTTAAACTTAAATGATCTCATTATGTCTCTCAGAAGGTAGTTGCTTTAGAAAATTGGCTTCCTAGAATTTTTATTTTTTGTTTTTCTCAACTTTACAGACCCAAAAAATGTACCTATTTTTGAAGGAAGCCCAAACAAAGGGTCTCCTTCTTTCTCTTAATAAAAATAAGGTTATTTGATTTATTGCAAGGACTGTTCATTATAAATTTGTCTTATTAAAAATTTAGGGATTTTTTAGCCAAAATTTTACTATTCTTTCAATCACCTACAAGTAATGCAACTGCCCCCAAAAGAAAGCTTTTCTTCTAGGTATTTCTATATAATCAAATGAAACAGGTCATGTTCATAAATTTTGCATAGGTACTGCTAAAGTACTGCACATCAGAAGAGGCGTAACACATTATTGGACTGTTAAAAACCTCTCAAAACCAGGAAAAATCTCATCAAATGTAATGTCTATTGGCAACTAACATGATACCAAAACATAAATATTTTGAAATCCTTGCAATCTTACAATGGATTATTGGAAGCATTTTTGAGATTAATGTTTCTGGTGGGTGATTAGCTCAATCCCTAAGAAATGCTGATGAAATGGCATAGACTACATAATACTTGCAGTTATCTCTACCTGCAGAGAAAGAAGGAATGACAGGGAGACATGCAATTCTCTTTTTTCTCTTTACTTAAAAATGGGAGAATAATGCTTTTGTTAAATTAATTAACAGATTAGAAATTATATTTAAGTACATATTTTAAGCACAAGAGGCAGCTTTGAATAACTTGTATGGATGGTTATTTACATCTTCAGTTGTTTTCATACATATTAGGTAAAAACATGTTGAAACATCAAACTTACATTTTCACAGGTTTGAACTTGCTTTTACCTTTTCTGTACAACCAGAAAAGAGACCTCTGTGACTGAAAGCTGGAGCTGAAAAGAATGACACCATTCCAAGATACGGATGTTAAAGGAAACACACATATCAAGACTCATGATAAAATAGTACAGTTAGAAATGCTGACATAAACATACTGTTTGGACTCTGAGATAGGATTCCTAGCATCTCAGACTGCCAGGGATCCTCCTTGCATCTTTATTACTGTTGAGAACTGAGAGGAGATTTGCTGTTTGGTTCTCATCAGCACCACCACCAATTCATGTAGAGGTCATTGCTGAATGGCAACCAAATGGCAGGAAACACTAAACAGCTGCCTCAACAGCTTTTCCAGTATAGGGGGTGAGAGAAAGTGAGAATTGAAATCTAGGTCTCCTGGATGCTGTGCTACTGAATACACTGTCTCCCTCTACTCCCTGCCCTACCACCCCTGCAACAACCCTCCTACCCCCACTTTTTTTCTTCTTCGTTTGCTTTTCTTTTAACTAGGATTTCACTGAAAGTTTGAAAGTCTTCAAATGTGAGGTAAATATTGCTATGTCATTTAGCCGCTTGTCAGACACTACACAGAACATAACAGATCTGCAGAGGCCATACCATACAAATGGGTTTTCTAGATGGAGCCAACATGTCTTTTATCATGTGTAACATCTGAACGAGGAGCTGCCTTCTACAAATACTTGATGCAAATGACTGCATGTACTCACATGAGAAGTCCTGCTGACTTCAGTGAGATGCCTTGCATTCATGATGATTTGCAGGATTAAGACTGTTTTGTGGCCAACAAGGCCTAGCTGAAAGCTTGTCAAAGTCAGTTCTGAATTTATGTAACATAGGAATAAATCTGTGCATATTTTCTCCCTCTTTGCATTTGTCTTGAGGTAGTATTTGTAGCTTGCATTTGGCTTTAGTATTTGTTGCTGATTTGTTTTGGATAGTGGCAATAATGCTCTGATTTTATCAATTTATTTAAGCAAAGAAAATCACAAAGTAGTGAAAAAAATTTTCTGTTTGGTTTCTGTTTATTATTTTTAATATACTTAAATATTTAACTTATTTATGCTTTAAAGATTCTTTGACAAAGTTAATTAAAAACTACAGCTTAAAGGTTTTCATACTATAAATTGAGAGTTTCAGCAGTACATATGTACTCAGCAGACTATCTCTGAACTGGAAAGGCACTGAGACAGACTTACATCTGGCAATACCAGTGCATGTCATACACTCCTTAGCACTTTTACAGCTCTGTTTCAGGCACTCACAGGATAACATATTGAAACCATTCTTTTGTGAAAGCTGCTCTTGGAAAGGAAGAGATTTTAATTGAATGTGCATGTTGAGAAGGATAAGAGTACCGGACTCCTGAAATTAAGTTTATAACCTTCAAGACACTATGCAGACTAACGAGATGTAGAATTGCCACTACATCTGTTTCCATTTGCTCACATTTCAGATGTACACTTAAAAAAAAAAATAATTTTATGAAGCTTTATTTGTTGAAAATAATATAATTTGTGCATACACTTTCATGCTGTGTATTTAGTGCTTGAGGAAAGCAATTAACCGGGATACTTTTCTTCCCCTTTGTATTAATATTTAATTAAAAGCTCAAAAGGATCATATTTTGACAGTCTTTTAGCCATAGGGAAAATATAACTGCAGGAACACTTTTCATGTTTGATCTCTTTTTTTGGGGGGGTCAACTTACATCCATACACAGACACACACACATACTCTATTCCATGATAGAGACACAGTGCTGTTAGTAAGTTTTTACATGTAAGGTCAGGGAAATTGTATCATACTTGCTTTTGACTCCAGATCAAGAACTGTAGCTGTGGAATAAAAAAATAAAATTGGAGAAAAAGCTCTGAAGATTTAAAATACTGAAATTCATAACTCTGACTTGTTAAAGTAGTTTCTTGCTCACAGTAGCATTTACTGCTTTGTTCATGATCTTCCAGTTGGGACAGCTCCAGACAGTATATCTAGTATTCATTTAAACTCATATGGAAGTTTGAGACTTCCCAAGAAAGTGTTTCTCTAAGATTTCTGAGGAAAACAAAATAAAAGCAAATAAATAATTCCCCCAAAACACAGTATCATGAGATGCAGAACTTTTGATTTAAACAAGTCCAAGAATCCTATAAAATTGCTAACTGAATGCTCCACTTCTGGCACAGTGAAAATTCACACCAAAATAAAACTCCTTTGGGATTTAACAATAACCATGTTTCAAGTTTTACTGTTAACATATGCAAAATAGTGCCATATGTGCTCATAATGCTCAGACACTGTAATTCACAGAGCCTCAAGCAGACAAAAATGTCTGCTTCCAAACAAATTAAGACTATATAGTGAATATCTTAAGTGTCTCAATGCACCCTTCTGCTTGTTTCTGACTTATTATTACTCTAAAGGCCAAATTTATTGTCAATGATTTATGGACAATTTAATATAATAATTCCAGAACAGAAAGGGGACTATGCCACACAAAAATGTAGCCATATCTGGAAATGACGTTACCGTTACTGATTCCTTATATGAAATATAAATATTTGCCTAAGGTTGATGTCTCCTTATATTAATACTAGCATAAATGTTCCCTCTATTAGTGTATTCTCATCTCAGTTGAGGCAATGAATAAAAGTTGAATGCAGTTGTGCTTTTCAATATTTTTTGTCCTGATATTGATAAATGTGGTGTATAACTGAGAAGTTGAAGTATTACTTTAGTAAATCTGCCCAGTAGCATTAACATTTAAGCCATGAAGCTTGGACTATACATTTCTAGGTGGATGAAGGTTAAAAAAAAAAAAAAATAGGAGAACAAAGGGGGGAGAAGGTACATTTGTGCAATAGAGGTAGTCAAAGGAATCAGATTCCAACAGTGAAAAAGAGTCTAAATTTTTGGGAGATGTTCTCTTTAAAACCCTGTAGCTAACAGAACTTTAGATTTATAGCCATTGCCATGTCTATAACTCAGATAGCCTTATAAAATGTCCTGGGTTTAGCAGTAGTAGTCAATTTTTCTTTCTTAGTAGCTGGTGCAGCTGTTTTGACTTTCAGCCTGGGAACAGAGCTGATAATACTGATATTTACTTTGACCAAGGACTTTGTGAGTCTCATGCTCTTCCAGGGAGCAGGGAAGCCAGGAGGGAGCGGAGACAGGACACTTGACCTGAACTGACCAAAGAGTTATTCCATACCACAGCATGTCATGCCCAGGATGTAACAGGGAGTTACAAAGAAGGGGTAGTGGGTTGGGTTGGATGAGCATTCAGAGCTTCCCTGGGCAACCCATTCCAGTGCCTCACCACCCTAACAGGAAACAATTTCTTCCTTATACCAAATCTAAGCCTCCCCTGTTAAGTTTTAACCCATTACTCCTTGTCCTGTCACTACAGTCCCTAATGAAGTGTCCCTCTCCAGCACCTTTAACCCCATTAAGATACTGGAAGGCTGCTATGAGGTCTCCATGCAACCTTCTCCAGGCTAAACAGCCCCAACTTTCTCAGCCTGTCTTGATCCAGTGTCCGCCTGCCCTAGCTTTAAATGCAGATCTGCAATCAGGTACAGCTGGCACAAAATGGTGACACCAAAACAACAAACCTATATGAAGAATTATAAACATTTTTTTGTATTTTTACTCTTAGAGACATAATTACTTGTTCATGTACTTTTTTTTTTTCCCCCTTTCTTTTCTTCCTTTTTACATGGAAAATAATGTGGATCGTTAATACCCTCTGGCTGTGAAATAAGGAGATATTTTTTCTAACAGAAGTGATATAAGGTATGAACAAAAAGACTTTGAGCTGTTAAGAGGGTGCAAAAATATAAAACCCTATGCTACAGAGATTGTCAAATGGCATCTGAAAAGTAGCATCATAAAATTATATGGTTTGTCTCCTGAATTTTTACCCATTTTTTCTTAATGGTAATTAAATGGCAGAGGCTCATCACTTATCCCCATGTTTTAGGGCAATCAACATCCTAAAAGTAATCTTTTTATAAGCTTTATAATCTTTTATAATATTTTATAATCTTTTATAATATTTTTATCTTTTTATTAGTTAATAGCCATAGAATCATAGAATCATAAAATAGTTAGGGTTGGAAAGGACCTTCAGATCATCTAGTTCCAAACCTCCCCCTTGCCATAGGCAGGGACACCTCACACTAAACCATGCCTTTGTCCAACCTGGCCTTGAACACTCATCTAATATATTCCTAATTGCATGGCAAGTCACGTGTTTAAGAATGCATTTTCCCCTGCTATGACCTTTAGGACACTCTGGGTGTGTGTACAGACATATATTATTTATGTTCTAGAGTGCAGCTCAATGTAGAAGAGCAAGGATGGCATTAAGAGGAGTCCTTACTAACTGCAGTTTTTCTGTGACAGAAATAAATCAAATTGTAAGTAAGGCATACTAAGTCTTTAAACTATAGCCTAATTCAATCTTTGACAAAGAGGGAAGGATTCTTTTTGGTTCAAAAGAAGTGCATGATAGCCTGTTTACCTTCACATCTCCACTAACCATAGCTGACCCATACTGACTTCCTTTGGCATTAGCTTTATAAAAACACCTTTTTTTATTTCAGTGACACAACAGATAAGATTTAAAAGAGGTTTACCTGTACTCAAGTTTTTATATTTATACATCAGTAAAAATACTGTCAATTGATTATGAGCAGAAAGCCAATAGGCATAATGTTTGGTTTTCACTTGCCAATTTTTACTTCAATTAAATTGCTACCTGAAGGAAATTATAGTAGCAACTTACTAGTCTCTGTTAAATTAAATATATGTTCCCCTCTCAGCCCCACCCCCAAAATTTCTTCACACTAACCCTCTGATCACTGATGCTTAAAAAGCTGCTGTAAAAGTTTATCACATACAGGGATGGGATTGATCCACAAATGTCAGAGGAACTCTGTACTTTTATTGTAAGTCAGCAAACAGATCCATACCTAGATCATATATATGAAATCCAGAAGATATAAGCAATCCAGAAAGTCTGTTTCCTATACCATTTAAAGAAAATAATGTAGGGCAGGCTCACAAATCAAAACCACACCATGTGTTTAAAAAGAGAGGGAAAACAAAGTAACTGTGTATACATTCCCCTTCTTGCATCACATCTCTTTTGCTCTGTTGTGAACAATTTCACATCACAGTGAAAAGGAAAATGATCATGAAAAGCTTTTAAAGCTTTCAGAAAACAAAACAAGCAACACTGGTGCAAAAGCACATTTTCATGATTACTCAGTTTTGCAACCACCAGCTGAGTATAAAAAGCTAGTACACTAACATATTTTTTGAGGGTTTTTTACTTTTTTAAAATTCTAAAGATTAAAAAGCCTTTGGAACCTTGCAAATGCTTTAACAAACAAGTACTGTACACTTTAATATATGAAGAAGAAGAAATTTAATTTTGTCCTCATATATTCATCATGGCCACAGTAATATTTTAGGGTGCTTGTCTTGGAATTTTTTTCCTTTTATATTTTTGCTTCTTTTAAAAGAAAAACCCTTGACGTTTCTTCAGCTAAGAATACAAATTGATTATTTTTTTCATTTTTCTGTAGCAGAAATAGCTTGTGTGCTACGAGAATCCAGTTTGCTATCCAGAAAACTATTGCATTGTTTATATCCCATTAATAGTTTATTATTCTTGCCCGGAGAAAAGCAAGCATATAAGCACATTGAATATCTAAGTTGATCCATTTTGACTTACCTATTTGAGAAACAGTAACGACTGAATAGTGTTTGATTATTCACAGCTTGGAGATATTAAGTTACTCTACGGTTTCTTTTATTAATTAATGTTTTGAAACAGTTTTAAATTGACAGACTGTTGAACCCTCCATTTGTTTTCTTTTTCACATCCACACATATGCTCAAGTGAAGTTACGTGAAAGCTGAAGTTGAAATCAGCAGTAGCCTAAAGGCAGTACTTTAATTACTAGGCCATTTAAAATATATCAGTATCATGTCTAATATAATAAAAGTAAAGTCATAACTAGCACAATTAAGAACAAGAGACTGTGCAAAAGGTTGTCAGATTCTGTTAGCTTAAATGAGTGCTAAATTAAATGCATTATCTATGTGATTATAGCCCTTGTTTCTTACTAGAAAATCATCTGCAAAAAGAGGCCCTTTGATAGTTCTGACTTTATTGTTTTTTGCTTTGTAGGGTTTTTTTTGGTTGGTTGGTTGGTTTGTTTTTTTTTTCCGTTTTTTGTTGTTTGTTTTGTGTTGTTGTTTGCTTTGTTTTTTCTAAAGTGGTGAATTTACTGAAATACAGCATCATAACCCCCTCTTTAAAGCAACAGGACAGAGAAACAAGGAAAAAGGATTGACAGGTTACACAGATATTAAAGTTCTTATCTGTTAGAATGCATTGTAGAAATGGACCTAAACTCTTATATTGGAATTCTTAAGAATTTGTAAATTAAAGGGAACTTTTTTCTTACTCTACATTAATAAGAACTGTTGAGACCATGAAAGTTAGGAAAACTTTAAAATGGAACGAGTAATGAGTGAGTGCATCAAGGTATTGGCACTTAAGATCCTTCTGAGATTATGACTGAATTTCCAATCACTCAGACCCATTCAGGGACAGATAAATGGACATAGGAAGTCTGCCACTGTGTTGAGGGACAGGATGAAAAAGCCTAAGTCAGCTCCTTACATGGTTTTCCACAGGGTGAGACCTGTAGTGATGGCCAAAAGTAAGGTTAGGGCAACAAAAATGTCAGTCTGAAGAATGTAGGTGTTTTGTAGGCAGGAGAAGGGGGTGGGGCACACAAAAGATGTGCAGCAGACCATCATCCTGTCAAAAACCAGAAGCAACAAATAGATGTGCCTCATAATTAGGTAACAGTGCTCACTGTTACTCAGTCTTAGAAGTCCAGTCCTTCATATACTGTATAGCTGAGTGTACCAAGATGGCTGCTTCCAGGCTTTGGTTGCTTGACAGCATGTGTCATAGCATTGACAAGTGTCTTTTAAGTTATGTCTGCTTTCGTTGTCTGAGATTGAAATGCCCCAAACCACAGAATATTTTAAGTACTTTTCTTGAATATTTATGGCTTGGAGGGTTCTGATTTTATTGGTTTTGGTTTTGTTTTTCCTTTTTATTATGGAAAAACATTTTTGTATCTAAATGAAGCTGCCTTTGCAACATGCATATAAAGAGCCCTGAAAGGTATCAACATAAAAATAAAACATTTTCTTCCTCTCAACTATTACACAAGGGACACATTTGGTTCAGAATGTTCAACTCCAAAGAGAAAAGACATCTGGGATCAATTCAAAGAAGCTTAGGGCTTCTAAAACCACATTGAAGCTGGAGAAAGAGGTAGTTGTTCCTAAAACAACAAAGAAGCCTCATTAATTATGCAGGGACTTAACAAAAAATATAGCTATTTGAAAAATTTATGTAATTAAGGAATGTATAAGGCTGGGAAAGGAATTAAGGCACAGATTATGGTAGGTTGCTTTGTAAGAGTGGCATACCTGTTTCCAATCTTCTTTATTATGTTTATAGAGACAAACATATTATAGTAAAGATATAAATCTATATTATATATATATGGTTAGATATTATCCTGTGGCATACTATCAGTAGGCTAATTAGACTTCATAGCTATTATTTTCTTTTTATATCTAAAAGTTTTAAATGTTACGCAGCAATTTTTCATGACATTTGAGAACACAAAACAAATCTACTCTACATCATTAATTATTCTTTTTCCCTACTTTATTTAGTCATCTGGTTTTCAGTCAAATGCTGCCTTTCAAATATTTTTCTTATATTTTTCACTTTCCAGACCACCTTAATTCAGGAAAAAAAAAAAATCCTTTTTGCATTAAATTGCAATCTGCTATTTCTGTGCCTACTCATACACAGCTGTCAAATACACTGACAAAAATCTAATGTACTTAAAATAACTTCTATGGTTTCATATTTGTGGTGCCTTTCTCCTGAAAGGAACTGTCTACTGGTATACAGAACATTTACTAAAAAAACTGGGCAGAATCCACTCTCTCATCTTCTGCTTACCCTGTCACCATGTGCTCAAGGAATACAGGACAGTATGGTGAGTTTCAGAGGAATATAACATGGGACATGAACATCTTAATAGCAAGCATGAAGGAATGAAGAATATAAAATTGAAGTGTTAAGTTATCCAAAGGAATGGGTTAGAGCTTGTTTCTAGTGTCCTTATTTTGCACTGAGGTGAAATACTTGAAGTTTAAGATGTTGCAATTTTCAGTAATTCTCCGTCTGTGATCTGCCATGTCCAAGCTCAATGAAGAATGTGCCAATATAACATTTCTAAGCTATACAGGCTAGTAAGCCTGAGGCTGTCAGACACTAAACCTAAAGTATTTAGTACAAACCAGATGTTTTAACTCCTTAAGTGTCTACTATTTACTTTCATAAACAGTAAAAAAAAAAAAATCTGATAAAAATCTCAAAATAAGAGAAAGAGAAATGCAAAAGCATTCAGGAAAAAAAAAAACCTGTAAGAAAAACTGAGTAAAAGCTAAAGAGAATAATTTAAGAGCCCAATTAACAAAAAAAACTAAAAAGTATTGCTTAAAAATGTAACAGTGTAACAGTAGGATACCTGGTTTAGCTATCTATTTTTGTATTGCTGAAAAACATAAGCCTGCAAAGCATACAGGAATAATTCTGGCACTGGGAAGTACATAATATGCAGGTGTGTGAGATTATGGTCAAAGTTAAAAAATCTAGAGCACATGAAGACATAGTTCTAAACCCAGATTGATTAAAGAATTCTAAATTAAGGTTCTGGGTTAATTCTAAATTTTTGAAAGAAATCTAGGCTGTGCAAATTGAGCTTTTTAAAAATGCTTAGAATGAAAAAAGCTTCAGTTGAGAATGCTTTTGATGATGACTGGGAATTAATGACTGATGAGTATCTTCTTGGAAAACATAACACAAGAGTCTCATTTTGCTTATTCACCTAAGAAATGTACAAATATCACAGGAGATTAAGTACAACTGAATCTGGTAAACTGAAAGATCCAGTTGATTGCTCCCTGCTGGCTCACTAAAAGCAGCATTACTGCTTTTCTCTGTCTTTGGGTCCAACTAGTAGCACAGCTGAGCTTGTGTTCCCAATAGATACATGGACAAAACCAAACACTCACATACAAATAGTTTACATGCAAACTGGACTTCTTCTCTGCATTTTAATACACTTATTTATCCCTGACCTGCTTTGAGCTCTCTTTGCCTTTATTCCCTCCCAAACAAACAAATACCTATATTTTTCCAAAATTATCCCTCGTGAAACCATTACTGCTTCCCATTGTATGTCAGCTTTACATCATCCAAAGTGTTACCAAAGCATTGCTGGCCTGGTGAGATTTCTTTTTCACAAAAGGCCACAGTGCACCCCTTGAGGATCAGTCATCTCTTCCATGCCGCCACCTGAACTATGTGATCCAGCAATGTCTCACAGCACTATTTGTAAATTCTGGCAGCTTCTTGCACTCTTATTTGACATCTTCATTTTTTTCTTATGTCACACCCAGCAATTTCTTATAATTTCTTCTGTCATGTACAGCCCAGGGCAGGGCTTGAGCATCTTCCTGCAACCTTAGCAATAATAATGTTAAAATACGGTGGAAAAAACATTGCTCCTCTCAACAGAGCAAGTTAGAGACCCAAGCTGAATTCACAATGAAAATGTCAGGAGATGGAAACAGAATTCTCCTGTCTTTCATCAGAGCATCGTAACTAAGAGGCTACTCTGGCTGCAAGACCAAGGAAAAATTATTTGTTGCTCCTCTCTGGGAGTTTTTATGTTCTCTAGCAAATTGTTTCAGGTTCATGAGTTCAGACAGGCAACAAGAAAGGATGTTACTCTCTGACTTTTGGGGCTGAGAAGTGTCAGTTTTCAATTTAGCTTACTATTTTTTGAGGGTAAAACACAAAATTAGAAAACACAAAACAGTTTCTTTCTCCCCCACACCCACCAGCCTGGTATGGGTATACTTGCAAACCAAAGGTTGCGTTTCCTGCACAATTTAGTAGCTACTGGAACTCTCTTCCTCTCACATGGCTTTCCTATTACTCTAGAACCTTGAATTCTATACTGCTTAAAAAAGAACTTATCATTGCACAGTGAAGCAACTTCAGAAGAGTAGGTAGCCCCTTCTTTGCACAGATTATTAAGCTTAACTCTGATTTAGGTACCAAAGCATTTTTTGGAAATTAGAATTTAGAATATTTAAATCCCCTTGATTATGAGAAGCAGTAATTTGCCTGAAGAATGTTTCATCCACTAGGCAGTAACAAAAAAGGGAGACTAAGCCCAGCTGTGTACGAAGGAAACCAAGCACACCATATTTTGGTGGAGCCCAAATGTTTAGGCAAATACTAGGAATGCTTTAACAATTGTTACAACAGTTTGTTTCTTGGTCATGACAAAAAGGTTGCAGAACCAACTTAGGTTTATGCCAAGATGTCAGTGGCAATACACTTAGCTCCATCAAGACTCAGAGCATCACTTCTGGTGAATTCTAGGAATGCTTGAAAAGTATTACATTAATAAAACTTGAGAAAGTGGGCAGAAGCCACGTCAGAGATTTAAGTCACACTGTCAGATGTAGTTATGTCTGTTCCACCTAAGCCTTACTCCAGACCTCTATGACCTTGTCTGGAGTTTGTCATAAGGTCCCTTCCAACCCTTAGGATTCTGTGATTCTGTGATAAGTCTTTTTGTAAATGCTTGACCCTTTCTAGTATGCGAGTGTTCCTCTTTGAAATGAACCACTGAATTTATTGAGATACAAATATGAGATATAAATCCAAGATCTAAACTATTCTGCAAAATAAAGTTGCAGGTTTGTTTCAACTTCTGCTTTATTTGTAGGAAAAGAGGTAAGAATGTTTAATAAATACATTGTATAAAATAAACCATTTGCTGCCTGGAGGAATGGCAGCAATAAAAAAAAGACTTAAAAAGACAGTGGCAAATAATTTTTTACAAGTCCCTTCTAATTTTAGATTTAACATACCAGAACAGCAACAATAAAACACTGCTTTTCACTGTGTTTCATTAGAAATAATATGCTGAGGAATTCTGAAATTAATAAAAAAGGATATTAATTAAAAATGTGACACTAATAATGAAGACAGCTATTCTGATATTGTAGAAATGTATATCCAGGATTATATTAAATGTTCTAAACTGTTATATTAAAATTCTTTCCTCTCACTCCCTCCCTCCTGCCCCCAAGAAAGGGAAAGAAAAGCTGGAATATAAATTTTATCAACTAGCACTGAAAATAATTTCAGTATACATTACCCTGTCATTTTTACAGTTCATTATTCTTAACTTTTGTTGCTTGGTGGTTTTTTTTGTTTTGTGTTTGGTTGGTTTTTTTTGTTTGGTTGTTTATTTGTTTGGGTTTTTTTTTAATGCCTTTCCCCAAATAGAGGCTAAGTTATGCTAACAATATAATTTAAAGTTACTTTCAGTGGCTGCTATTTGACACATCAAAATGTAAAAATCAGCTTAAGTTTCTTGTCATTGTTTTCACCTTACTATCAATCACTTTTTCAGTTTAAGTAACTTTTGCTGTGGTGTAAATTAAATCAATTTTTTTAAAAAGGGAAAAATAAGATTTTTTTTTTTCCAACTACAGAAGTTTTCTGAACCAGTGCATGAACTACTGAAAGAGACAAATGAGTGGAGGATGTGCAGGGGAACAGAGACAGGTGCTGTGAACTTGCACTGACACTAAATAATTCGTATAGCAAATAAGCATGTTGAGTTTTGTGTTTTGACTTCCTTTATAATGGATAGATAGAACTAAATATACTCTGGAAGCTTGATACTTAACTTTCAGAAACCAGGACTTTTCATAGCCATTCAGGTATTTTAACTGGAATAGCACAGGAATCGCTGTTCTAAAAATAACAAGCTCCTTCGAAACAGAGGCTAGAAACAGAAAAGGAACATGCAGAGCTGAGAATGAATAACTGTTCTGAAGTCCAGTGATGATTTTCCTGTGTACTACTTTCCTAGGACCTAGTCTCTTTCAGCGATTGTTTCATCCAATATCAGCAGTAAAATACTGTAGTTTAACCTTCAGAAGTCTGAAGAAAATCAGCAGTTTTAAGCATGCCAATCAAAAAACATTTATTGTGTCAAAAGTCATTCTTCCCTGGCCATTCTGCACTGTGCCAAATGATATTCCATTTGTATAATCAGTATAGTAGTATTTACTAATGTCATTTAGAACAAGAATTCCATATCTGAAATATCTTCTCTCCAATATGTGGCATGACTTTTTATCTTAAGTATAGAAGGATTACTCCAGACATCTTGCTTATCAATTTTTTTTTCTACTGTTATAAAATTGAGCTTGACCTTTTATTCCATATTTAAGAATGCTTTCTACTTCATGGCATATTTCATTTTGGCTGATAGGAAGAACTTGATAATCTTTTCATTATGGACATCAAATGTTTCAGACATTGTTACACTGGACTGAAAACAGGTGAGAGCCATCTGGATGGTCCAGAGGTGAAGCACTTATCCTTTGGCAAGTTCTTTTGCCCCTGAGGCACCAGGACTTTTTCTGCCTGGAGAAGAGGTTTCTCTGGGAGACCTAACAGCAGCCTCTGTAGCTGTGGGGAAGTGAGCAAGAACACAGAGCTAGGCTCTTTACTGCAGTGAGTGGCTGGAGGACACAAATTCAGCAAAGGAAGTTCAGACAGAAGCAGATTTTTCTTGCCTGGACAACCAAATAATGGGGCAGTTAGACCAGTTTTGGTCCTTACACATTTTCAAGACCCAACTGGAGACAGCCTCAGGCATCTGTCTTACCTCAGACTTGGCCCTAGCTGGAGCAGAAGGTTAGACTAAAGTTTTACCGAGGTCCTTCCCACTAGAATCACATCTCTATGAGCATATGATTAATCTAATAGATAATAAAATAATGCACTTTTACTGTTTCTTCCAGCTTCTGAACAGTATTACCTGAAAATAACATAGGAACTTGCACAGACAGGTAAGTTGCTCTTCATGGGTAAAGCATGTTCTTTGTTTACCTTGCTATTAATTTTTCATTATTCAAGTATTAGTATTCTTCTTTGAGACAGTATTTATAATTATGTTTCTTATATATATATATATTATATTTTCACATATTTATAATATACACAAAAATAAACATATATGTATAAAGTGCATTGGTAAATGACTTAAATTTTGATTACAATCTCTGTATGTTCTTTTTTTTTTCCCTACTCACATTTTTTTCTAATACCTGTTCAGTTCTGACCCACTTCTGGATTTATACTCTTACTTTCTGTGCTGTTTGGAAGTCCAATACAAAAGCAGCATTATATTTTAGATAGCAATGGTTCCTTTAAAGCCTGAATCTCTGCAGAAAATGTATCATTGGCAAATGGGTGTCCGTAGTACCCAGTGACCCAGTGCTGCATGAAGTCAAAGCAAAGAGGTCACCCTTGCTCCAGAGTATTTCTTTCTAAATACTTCGCAGCAAGACAACAGTCACATACAGACAGAAAAAGGGGAATTACGGGAAATTGCATTGCTTAGTTTCACAAGCAGTGACCTTTTAGGTAGGCATCTTTGAGCCTAACTATTTTTAGTTTTCTTTGGGACATCTGGGTTTTACACTTCTAAGCACAGCATATGGGCTACTTTGGATTATCTCATACTCTGATTTCTTTTTTTTTTTTTTTTTTTTTTTTTTTATTTTTTTTTTTTTTTGTTTTTTAATATTTTGTTTTCCAGAGAAGATATGCTTGGAATTTCCTGTAATCCAGTTTGCACCCATAGCCTCTTGTCCTGTTACTGGTTATCTCTGAAAACAGCCTGTGCCTGTCTTTTTTCCACCCCACTGTCAGGTACTTATAAATATTGCTAGGATTTCCCTCAGCCTTTTCTCCTCCAGGCTGAATAGATGCCTGCAGTGGGTAATGCTTCTTATTGCATGGCTACTATATTCTATGTAAATGGCAGTTCTCAGCTCATTCACACTCACCTGCCACATACAAGACATGGACATGACATAAGAAATTTACAGTAGCATCTTTTAAAGTTTCTGCGCTGAATTTGGTAGGGTTGAAGCAGAGTTACAGGCAGAATATTGCTCAATAATTTATTGAGGATGAAAGTTATTTCAAACTGTATTGTATTACATGGCAAGGTTTTGATAGCAGGGGAAGCTGCAGGAGTGACTTTTGTGAGAAGACATCAGGTGTTGCCTCCATGTTAGACAGAGCCAATTTCAGCTGGCTTCAAGACAGACCGATTGCTGGCCAAAGCTGAGCCAACCAGTGATACTGATGGCACCTGCGTAATAACATGAATAAGAAAGAGTAAAAGATGCTCTGAGAGTGAAGACTGAGAATGTGAGAAACAGTCCTGCAGACACCAAGGGGGAGGTGCTGGAAGTGCTGGAGCAGAGATTCCTCTTCAGCCTGTGGAGGACACCGTGGTGAAGTAGGTTGTGCCAATACTGCCTGTGGAAGAAGCAAGTGGATATACCCTGAAGGAGACAGTAGCCCATGGAGGGTCTGTGTTGAAACAGGCTTTCAGCAGGAACTGAGGCCAATGGGAGACACATGCTGGAGTAGTCTGCTCCTGAGGGACTGCAGTCCATTAAGAGGACCTGTGCTGGAACAGTTTTTGAAGAGAAGTCCTGTTGGAAGGGCCCTCACAGGGGCAGTTCATGAAGGACTGTATCCCATAGGAGGGACCACATGTTGAACAGAGGATGAGATGAGGAAGAAGGAGAGGCAGAAACAAAGATTTGTGAACTCACCACAACCCCCATCCTCCATCTTGCTGTGCTGCTTGGGAGAGTTGAAGAGGTAGAACATTTGGGAGTTCAGTTAAACCTGGGAAGAAGAGGGAGGTAGGATAAAATGGTTTTAGTTTTGCTCTTACTTCTTACTATCTTAACCTGTGATTAACTGGAAATGAACTAAATTGATTTCCCCAGATCAAGTCTGTTTTGCCATGATAGTAACCAGTGAGTCATCTCCGTCTTTACATCAAAACAGGAACTTTTCCATTGTATATTCTCTTCTGTGCTGTTGAGAAGGGAGAGTGATAGAGCAATTTGGTGAGCACCTGGTGGCCAGCCAAGGACAACTCACCACACAAATCCAGTAGGATTTTACCTCACAAGAGCAACCAGCATTTCATTTTGGACAGAAGTGAATTGATTTAGAGAAAACACGTGCAGTTCTGAGAGAGCAAAGAATATTGTTCTGTTCATGTAATATTAAGTTGAGGAAGAAGAAAACAAGAGCAAGAAGGAGAGAAACCTAAGGAACCCCAGCCAAAACTGAAAAAAGTGACTAAGTCATTCTGAAGAGCAATAGAAATTTGATGTGGCCAATGGTCAGAGTTTGTTGTATCTTCAAAAGGAATTAATACAAATAAAGAAAATGTTGCAGACAAACCATGTGCTGAATTTGTGAGGTGTGTTTGAAAATCTTATAACCTGCCAAAACTAACTTTGGGGCCTAATAGCATCAAGGCCCAGGAAAAATGAGAAACCTTCTCCACTAGTTTTTATTTTGCATTTATAAGGTAGTATAGTGAGAGCCTGAGACTGGAGGAAAGCATGTATTTGCTCAAGATATTCTTCATATGAAGTGCTGCTTTTTATTGGACAAAAAGGTACTTGAATATGTGCTCCAAAGCTGAATTAAACATTAGTTTTCTCTTACAATATATATTTTTTAAAAATTCCCTCTTTTTTTGACTTCAAGTTTACTCATTCAAAGTGAAAAGAACTACAAAATCCCAATGTTTGTATTTCATTTACCTAAAATAATGAGACTTAAAAAGTGTCTTTTCTGTATAAGACTTCCAACATAGGGCTTACTTAAGCATAATTTCTTACTATCAGTGTAAAAATAATAATAACGGTTACTTTTACAGTTGTCTGCACTGAAATTTCAGTCTTAGCAATTTCACCATATTTAATTTTTAACATCCTGTACCTTCAGTAATGTTTTCAAAGTTAAATAAAATAGAGAAAATAATTACAGAAAATTCTACAAACACTTGGTCTAAGCTTTAATTAATTTATCTTTGTTCTCCTTTAAGAATTTTTCAGTTAATTTGTTTAGAGGAACAACTATTCTTAATGAGAACATTTCCCAGCATTTGTACTAGAAATGTTTTTGTACTTACTCAGAAAGACCTCACTCCATATGTCTCATAGTAGCAGCAATAACTAAGCTATAATTACAGCTGAAATATAGCTGCAATTAAAACTCTTCCAAAAAACTTTAAAAAGAATATCTCTTAAATTTACACTAATCTTAGTGTAAAATTTTACACTAATAATCTGTAAGATTGTTGTTGTTCATGTTTTCTATTTAGTTACAATATTTTAGATTTAAAAAAAAAAAAAAAAACAAAAAACAAACAAAAAGAGATTTACCTTGTTTTTTCAAAAAAATAGGGAATTAAACTAAAAACCTTTAAATTTAAACAACCTTATAGCTGTTTGTGTCAAAAAAGGCTTCTTTGCTGTTTTAACTACAAAAAGTACAAATAAGCTAAAATATCTGACAAATCTATTAGTGCAAGACTCTAATAAAGAAAATTCATCCATGCCTATCTTTTCCCTTAGTATAATCCTTCTTATGCTATTCTCTCAGGAGGCTGTCCTGATCACAGTAGCACCACCAAGACAGACTTGGTGAAAGCAGCCTCCCCTCCCATTGCTGAAGCCACTGTGAATTTATTAATTAAAAAATCACAGTGTCAAAAAATGAGGAAAAAAGGAAGTTTTTTTTACAGCTCATATTCTGTATTAAGGGGAACATTCAGGACACTGCAGTAATTTGAAGGGCAGAGAGGAAGTTTGTTTTACCGTACCATTTGTCTACAATATATAAATAATTAATAAAAAAAGGAGTGGTCTGGAGAAGAAGAGAAATAACTATATATGTAAACCTGGGAGATGTTTCATACTTCCTGTCAAGTATGTGGTCAAAGCCCAGGATGTGCAGTTTCAGGTAGTCACACAGCACTCTGAGGCCTTTTAGATTTGAAGATGCTTACGATGGTTGTCCTCATCCTCATTTCTAAGCACCTCCCTCAATTCACTCTCTACATGAGGAAACCCAGCTGAAGCTAAAGTTTTTTAGGAAATATTTGGACTGTCTGTTTTTATGTATAGGTACAGAGACTACTTGAATAAAGGGGTTAAATGAAGCTGGAAATGTACAAAGCAGCTTAGAATGATAATGAGACAAGAACTACAATCCTTCTGCAAAGAAATATAAAAATTAAACTGATGTAAACTGTGTATGTGTTCCAAGTAAAACTGGAAAATTCAGGGGAAAGCATAATGTATCAGAAAAATATGGAACTATGTGTAAACACATAGTTAAAATAAGAATTTTCCTCCTTGTGGGGAATCTGGCTCGCATTGTGGCAGATCTGAATATAAACATCTAAGATAAGAAAGTAATTTTATTTTATATTAGGATCCTCTGTATTAAATAGCCTTTCTTTACTAAATCTTCAGTTGTTTGCAGAATTGTTGAAGATTACAAAGATTCTGAAGAATTTATATGTTCACATAGACAAACTGATAATCTGCTCTGATATTGTACTGCATTGGACATTTATTTAGAAGGAACAGAATGCATAGTGACGTTAAGAGAAATTACTGAAGTTTATTTTCTTTAATTTTAAGGTGGTGACTGTGGTTTTGCATATTTGCACATGCATATGTATTTGTGTTAATTGCTTAAACTATGTCCATCTTATTAAGTCTCTGAAACACTTGAATCTTGATCAGGAAGCATTTCTGTCTATACATTTGTATACAGCTGAACTCACCATTGACATTCAATAATTATAATGAGCTGTCAGAAAGTGTTTAGGCAAAAAAGGATACGACTGATTTCCCTCTTTTGCATCTTTTCATTACAGGCTGTTGGAGAGAAAAGGAAATCTGACTGCTTGCTTGACTGTCCAACTGATTTGCTCTAGGGTACACTGAGAAATAGCTTCTTAGTAGTGCAGGCAAAATTTGGTTTTGGGTGAAAGCAAAATGAATTTAAGGAGAAACTGAGGTCTGGTAGTGTTTTGCAAGGTTAATGACAGCAGAGAGAGATTTGACAGGGTCTAGAGCTGTTTTCTAGTAGGTCATGGATGAGAAAGTGAGTCTAAAAAAGCTAGAAGAGCTTCCAGGGAATGAAGCTAAAACTAGAGAGCTCAGAATGATTAAGATAGCTTCCAGAGAGTTGTAGCATATTTAACTTGGCAGCAGAAATCTCTCTTACTCCCCTTCTTTAGTCTTCACGAGTTTTTACTCTCCCATGTTCTTTCTTCCTTCCTGAAGATATGAGAGAAAGGTACTATCTTCTTTTGCTCCACCTCCTCGTTTGGTAGATGATCCTCATCTATATTACAGACAACCCTTTCCTCCATGATTCCTATCCCATTTCTCCATGAGCTCATTTCCCCTCATTTCCCTATGAGCTGCCTTCATTTATTACATCTGCTTCCTTTGAAGCAGCCCCAGCACACTCTCATCTGTGGCCATGCAGGAAGGAAAGGAAAGAATATAGCATGACAATACAGTAGAGGCTGGGCTGGGAGAAAACGATATAGGGAGCAGATCTTTCTCTGTCTCTCACTAAAGCTTGAAGGAATGGAAGAGACAGATGTAATAAACCATGCTTCATACCCTATACTTTCCTTTAAAGTAAAAAAAAAAAAAAAAAAAAAAAAAAAAAACAAAGCTTAAAAACACATACTAACACTAAAAAAAAAAAAAAAAAAAAAAAAAAAAAAAGAACCAAAACACCAAAAACCAAACCACTGAGAAAGCCTTTTACAGAAAATGTTGGTCACATAGTCTATATCTCATAGGGAAAAGAAAAAATGTGCAGTTTGCTGTCTTGTGTGACTTTTAGAACTGATGGTTTTGCAAATGCTTTTGTGGCACCTAGGACTGAGCTTTTCTGTTAGCCATGCATGAAAAATCATGGTGTTGTGATACAAAAAAATGACTAAATCTTGTTTTAGTATATTAAATTTTTCTATGCCGGTTCTATTTAATGTCTTCAATGCTTTGGAGTACTTGTGAAGAAAGACTGAATTTTAAAAGTCACTAACATTTAAATATGATTGTATAAGAGTAAGTGAAATGAGAATTAGACAAGGTATTAGGTTGCTGAATCAGTAGTCCAGCAATTTTGTCACTTGAGTACTGTCAGGGTAAAAAGCATCTGCTTTGGTGTCATAAACCTACAGATCACTCCTTTCTCCCTCTGTACATGTTCTTTGTGCAGTGTCTACAGTAAGAAACTGTAATTTCATTTGCATTATACCTGTTTTTAATGGAGTTCTGATTAGTAACAATTATCTGTCCATAGAAGTCTAAAAGCAATGATTATAATTAGATTTTTCTAATATTTTTCATTATTAAGGATACTAAGATACTTACCATCTTACCATCAAATAGCATAAGCAATAAAGCTTAAGGAATAAATTTATCAGAAGGAAATCTGTGAAGGAGTATTCGTTACAAAGTCACCATCTCTGGAAACTATTGAAAAGCAAGAAAGTATTCAAGCAAAGTACTGCTGTTTTGTGGTTTGGTTTTTTTTTTTATCATTATTAAAGTCTTTCCTTGTTATCTGTCTTTGCCACTGTAATAGGTAGGATAACAGTTTAGACAGACCTTCCTCACAACCCACTAGGGTTCTTATTTTTATGTTATGTTTTTATGTTAGAAGTGGTCTTTGCATGTGTGTGTGCTTGCTTTTGCAGGACAGAGAGATAGAGCCAGCATCTGTTGTGTTTACAGCAAGCCTTTAAAGCTCTGTATTCCCTGAGGTAAAAAAATACTTTTTCATCACCTATGAGTATAATGAGTTTAGGTCTGTAGGATGCTGCTTAAAATTATTTTTTCCTTCTCTGTTGCTTATATCATTATTTTTATTTCTATAAAACAAACATCTGAAAAAATAAAAAGCTAGGGGATTCCAGAGTTACAGTAAGTTGTGTAACCTTAATTAGGTTGCATTGTACCCTTAATTATATTTGTCTTTAATTATATGATAACATACAATTTCTTTCCCACTGGTTTTCTAATTAGTTGCAGATGTGTAATTTCTAGTGCCTCGGTACCTAAATAGCTATGTATATAGACATAGTTTTGGTGTTTTGCAGTATTGTAGGCAGTAAGCTACCTGTTGGAATCTTCCATCTACATCTGAGTCTCGCACATTTGCTAAAGGTAACCTGAGAAGACTTGTTTGATCCATGCCATTTAGACATGTGACCAAGACACCAAAGTTAATTGATGAGTTACTTGGTTCCTTTTGCAACCAGTGAGTATAGAGGAATAAAACAGTCTTTCTAAAAACTCTAGAATTAGGTAATATATGTCTGAATTTGTATTTGCATTTGAGCACATACTGCCAAATTATCTGACATAAATCCTTCTTCCCATCCCTTACTTGACTGTATGCTAAAACCAAAGCATATCATGTCCTGTTATTTCTCCCTCCATGGAATCTGTACTCAAATTACAGGGAAAAATAATTTATGAGGTTCTTGATGGTAAAAATAAGATGTCTGGTATAATGTCTCAGAAATATGTGAAGATATAGGCATATGAATGAAAACCTGATAATAACAGAAACAACCAGTTTCCTCCTGGAAATGAGTATCATTGCTATATCAGTAGCAAAAACCAGGAAAACTTAACTACAGCATGTACATTTATAAATACAGAGGTTTTGATTGGATCCAACCAGGTGCATTTAATGTCTGAAGAACAAAAAATGTAGGTGTCTGTCAGTCAGAAATCAGATTCTAACATTTTAGTAAGTTTAGTGGAGATGAAGAAACTGCTATAACTTTTCAAGCTTCTCATCCAGAAGGACAGACATTTTTACAGGTATGACATATTCCTTTCCCCATGCAAAAGGTGAAAGGAATGCAAACTTATTAGCATTTGCAAACACATTCCCAGCATGATGCTACAATAAGTATACAGGGTAATGATTCAAATGATTCACACTCCCTTCATGCCCCTGACATTTTCTCCTGTCAGCTGCTCTGTTTAGGCACAGTAATCCCCTACATTACAAGCTGGGTCAGATAGGGTGGTGGCACTGTTCTACTAGCTTTATCTTATCGCAGCTAACATCCTTTCCCAAAGTACTTGATTAATTCTTGGTAAGAAACTTGGAGTTCCTAAATATACTTTATCTAGAGGTACATTTTTTGTATTCATCTTTAGGTATTAACTTTTATTTCAAAAAAATATAGCAGTATGGATTTATGCCACGTGACAATATGTAAAGAATAAAAATACCCAGATATTTCAGAAGAAGGAATGCATAGAAGATCACTGGATTTTAGTTCACAGAATTACAGCATGGTTCAAGTTGGAAAGGACCTCTGGAGGTCACCTGATCCAAATCCACTGTCTAGCAGAGCCATCTAAAGTCAGTTGCCCAGAACCATGAACAGGCAGCTTTTGAATACCTCCACAGTCCCCTCAGGCAATCTGTTGCAGTGCTCAATCACCCGTATAGTAAAAAAAAGAGTTTTCTGATGTTCAGAGAGAGCAGCTAAGAATGAGACATAGGACACTGGATGTGGCCTCACTGGTCCTGGGCAGAGGGGAAGGATTGTCTCCCTCAAGTTGCTGCTGAGATTCCTTTTAATACAGCACAGATTCCATCAGCCTTCTTTGCCACAACGGCACATTGCTGGCTCATGGCCAACTTGTCAGTAAGTCCTCAGCTTTTTTACTGATGCAATTGCTGATGCAATTTTTGCTGATGCAATTTTGCATGATGCAATTTTACTGATACAGTTGTTAAATTGTTAAATTTTAGTTGCTAGAAATTAATATATATCTTCCAAAACGTTCTCCAATTGTTTAAAGATATTTATTTAACATTAACTTTTAAAATACATTTGAAAGTCATGTGACTGAAACATGTAACTAATATAGTGCAGCTAATACCATGATAAACATCATACAGAAATGAAATGCATTCCTCAGACTCTCAAGTAAACTTTACAAAGTTCCAGTGTTTTCCCTATATGAGATACTATGCAGACAAAAGCAATAAATTTTAATATTTAATATCTGTAGATCTTACTATGTGAAATCTTTCATGCCTAATTCTGAGATAGCAGTACTACAGACATGTGAATCACTTAAAGAGTCTATTGAAGGTGTCCCTCGCTGGAGGCTCATCCTTTATACAGTTTTAAAACAACTGGTTATAAACCTTGAAATTTTTTTTTTTTTGAGCTGTGATCCTCTTATGATATTTTATTTTCCTTTTATTATTATTATGTCTGTTTAGAATGCAAATTCTGAATTTGTTAACTAGTTCTGACTAGCAAACACAGCTTTTGTTTGCTAGTCTGCACTTAACACAAGTGGTTTTCTTTTGTGAAGCTGGAGAATGGAATTTGGATCTAATTATCCAGACTCTTTGCAGTGGAGAAATAAAAAGATTTCTATGCTATGATTCAGCCATTTAATTTAGAAGCCAAAAGTATTCTTGAGCTGACCAAAGCAGGAGCTAGAAAGAACTACTGCATTTATAGATATTTAAATTGTAGATATTAAAAAGTTAGGCAGCGTGAAATGCACTCTGAATAAGAGATCAAGAATTTATCTCAATTCATTCCACTGGAGAACATGAGACAGTCTTTAACAATACAATCACACCAATAGATGTAAATTTTACGTTTGTGGAACTTCACAAACATACCTGGACCTTCAGTCTTACCATGTGTCTATATTGATAAAAACTTGTCAAGAACTGAATCTTGGTCAGCCTGCAGTTGGCAGAAAGTTAAAGAAAAGATTCTGTAAAATGTAGTGCTAAGAAATTGCTAAAATTATTCCAAATACCACACTGGAGAAAAAGTGAAATGACTTGTTTCATTAAAAGAATCTACCAATGTTAAATAACAGTTTGCCTACTCAAGCAGGATCAGACTTTCTTCACCTGCTCTTGCACTTCAGTTCTGTGTTTTCAGATATTCTGATTTGATTCTTGACATGGCACTAGAAAGGCTCCCTCTGTCTCTCAGTTCTAGGCTTATTGCTGCTCCCACCAGCTGTGCAGCAAAGAACATAAATTAAAATGCAGAGAGTGCTCATGATAGCAGAGAACAGGCTGTTCTTTCCTCCAGGAGTAGCTCGGCTGTAAAGATGAATGTATTTTTCTAGAAGAGAAAGAACAGTATTCTATGCCAGTCCATTCTTTCCCTTGAACAGCCCTTAAACAGGAAATAGTGACTACAGTCTTAAAAGCTTTGCACAATGATCATAACTAAGTACCACAGCCTCCATACAGAAGTACACTAATGAGAATACTTTAGCCTAAGTGGGAGCTGGTGTGTCTGGACTAAGATGATCTTGACAGCTTCTTCATTTTTTTGCATGACTGTCCATACAGCCAATAAGTAATATTCTCTACAAATAAAACATGCATAAATCTAGGTAAAATTCTGGCCTCAAGCTCACAATGACTTATCTGTATTGCAGAATAAAACACGATCTCAGGAAGCAGATGGAGTTTTTCACAATAGACATGGATGGTTGGATGATATTGAATTATCAAAGACATAGAGTGACTTATCAGGAGAGAGCTATAGAATATTCTGTTCATCCCTAAAAGAAGGAATATGTATGCAGAAAACATTGCTTTCCCCAGTCCAGTCAGATGAATTTAGTGTCAACTCAGTTGGGCTGAAGACCTGCAACCACATAAGGTCCCTCTCCTTAATGACAGCAATGCCATTCTTTGCCTCAGGCAACATTGCAATTGCAATCTATTACAGAATGCAATTTAGGCTTAGTGTTGTTTTTTTAGGGTATTTTGCTTGTTTGATGTTTGGTTGGGTTTTTTTGTGTTTTTTTTTTTGTTTGTTTGTTTTTTGGTT
>JBAFWW010051871.1:5181-18976 GCA_036873685.1 Agapornis canus
GCAGTGTTCAAGGCCAGATTGGATGAAGCCTTGGGTGACATGGTTTAGCGTGAGGTGTCCCTGCTTATGGTAGGGGGGTTGGAACTGGATAATCTTAAGGTCCTTTCCAACCCTAACTATTGTATGATTCTATGATAGGGGAATGGGAGTTTGGTTTACTGGAATCATAGAAAATATAGCAGAAAGGCACCATGAAAGTCTTTCATTTACTCTTCAGCCCAAATAATTATTACATGGACCATTTTGGCTGAAGTTTGTCCAATTTGTCTTTCAGAAACCTTCAATATCACAGGTTTCTTAAAACATTTTCCCAATGTTTTACTGTCTTACCTATTAGAAATCTTCTCATATTGCCTGCATAAAGTTTTCCTTTCTGCAGGTTTTACATCTTGGCTATTTACCCAGTCCCAGTGGACTTAAACAATTTGTTTCCTTCCTCTTTGCAAATACCATGTATGTATTTTAAAACTACTGCTGTGGGATCCTTCTGGTTTTACTTCTTCGGATCAAAAATCTTATTCTCTTCACCTTTTTCTCTTCAGCCATATTTTACAGTACTTTAGCTCCTACCTCTGTTGCTTTCTTCTGTAGTTTGAGTGGTTCACTGTGGGGCCTAAAACTACACACACAACTTCTACTGAGAACTGCTACAGAGAGCAGAAAGATTACTTCATGTACTCTGCAGACTGTATTGCTGACTTTTGTGGGACTTGTGATTCTTTCAGACTCCTGCAGTCTTGAAGAACTGTTTCCTAAGCACTTTTGCCCCATTTGGTACCTGTAGAGCTGATCATTCCTATTAAAGTGCAATATTTTTCTGAATTTTGTTCCAAATTATCAGGCCACTGTTTCAGTTTTTCAGTTTCATAGAATTTCAGTCCCAGTTCCTTCTGGTTTTGTCAGGTGAAAATTCATCTCTACACATATTAATGACAAGGGTGATAGGACTGAAATATGGTCAGTACTGGGTTGTGGACAGACTCCTGGAGGAACTGGCTTTGGTTCACTGTGGGTTTTCTGCCTGACAAGAATTTCACCCAGGTCATTTTGCTTTAGCTTGCTTCTGAGAATGTTGTAGAGCATAGCATGAAAAGCCTTATTACTATTCCTCTGTTGTCTACAAGGTATTCCAGGCTAGATTCACTTGATGTGCTTTTTCTGAGTCATACCTCTTTTTTCTGTATTTAAAGTCTGTTATCTGATGCTCCAGGGGTGATATTGACTCACACAAGGATGTAAAAAAGGTGTCTTCCATTACAAGATGATTTCATTGTAGGACCATTTTTATTGTCATTGTAATATGTTTTCTTGTGTTACATCTCCTTAGAGCATAGCCTGGACATCCCTTCATTATTCTAATACCTATGAACACTAGGAACTAATTTTATTTTTATGCTCCTTTATGTAATAGCATTTGTTGTGCTAGCCTATATAAAATAAAACCACATTTTATCTTGGTATTGAAAAGGCATAGACAAACAGATATCCAGGTGGAATTTGGTTGGCTGCTGCTTGTTTTCTTTACAAAGGAAGATAAAACAGTACATCAAATTCAGTCCTGCTTTAAATGCTGTGGGTTTTGACACATTTAAAATGAAAATATTTTTCTAGGTATGCTTACATTTAATACAACAGTAAATAGTGTCCTTGTAACTAGCCTATTCTATAAGTGAAACAAATAATGAGTTTGGACCTTCTGCAGCTGGAAATACTGTTGAGATTGAATTAGCTTTCTTTTTAGTCTTTCATTTGGAGAAATGAAGTGGTTAAACTATGGCTTTTTTTTAATTTCCCTGGATATTTCATGCTATATGCCATGTCATCTAGTTAAGGCTCAGGGCAGTAATCTTACACTTTACCTAATATATGAGATCCCTGTTAGCCACTGAAATTCTGCAGTATGTCCATGTAGTTTGGAACAAATTAATATATAGCTTAAAATGGATTTTAAGTTGCAAAAGCTTGTTGCCACAGCACAGGTATATTTTTGTAATTCTTACTATATATTGATATGCTCTGTGCCTATACCATCAAATATGTAAATTTTGTCTCATGATATAAATACATTGAGAGTCCGTTCACTTTTGGAAGCACTTGACTCAACAGCTTGATGTTCAAGGGCTTAGTGGTTTTCATCTAATCAGTCTTGAAAACTGTTTTTGTAGGTGGCTGAGAGCATGTCTGCATCATCATTAACTGATAAATAATAATTGGTAATAATTACTTACAAGATTCTAGTCTATGTGATAACAAAGCTAAAGGTATTCCCTGGTCTTTCTTCAGTCATTTCACTGATCTTTGGGCAGGTTTATTACTGATATTATCTTGAGAATCCTGGAAAATTTGCTTAGTTTTCATAATGCACTGAGCAAATAATAAACATTTCTTTTAAACCTAGGAGGGCTGTCCTTCTCATTTACTGTGACAGTAGTTGTAACACCAGCCACAGAATATCACCAAGGGACTTGAATACAATTTTTGTTTTGTGCTATACTGTTAAATCCAGTTGACTACAGTATTTTTAGTCTGAATTGGGAAAAAAGAAGGAAACATCATCATTTCTATGGAAAATGATCAGGGGATCAAAATATGCTCAATAGATAATTGTAAATAATGGCATTTTTGGTTTATCTGCTGAAACAAAAACATGAGGGAAAATACTTGTCTTGTAGTAAACTGTTTTTAACAGAAAGCAAAACACTGACTGAATTATGTCTTTTAAATTAAAAATTGTTTAAATTCATTGCTAGTTCATTTTTTTTAAATTAAAGTCCACATGAGAATTACATTGTTGCTTTAAAAATGTAAAGATAATGTTGAATTTAAAATAATACTGATAAGAAATAGATTGAGCCTTTAAAGGACTATTTCTCCCTTTATTTTTTCTGAATCTTTCTGAATCTGATACATATTGCAAAGCTATTTCAGAAGCCAAAAGCTTGCTTTGCGTGATGACAAAATAATTCATCATCATGACATATTTTTCAGTTGTCACCTGTTTCCCTCACCTGCTATTATTGAAAATAATTTGTTTCTTGCACTTCCATAACATTCTCATTTCAGCCCCCTCCAGAACACATACCTCTAATCTACATTAAATCCCCAGTCTTCAATCGGTGAATTTATGTTCCTTTGTTTTCCAAAGACCAACTATGCCAGTGATTGTGCTTCCTTGAAGGAATGCTGTAGAAATCTTTCAGAAGCTCTGTTAACATGTTCACAAGAACACTTTGATTGAAAGCATCTCCCTAACCATCCTGAAGTTTGATTTCCCATGATAAGCCTTGTAGGGGTGCACATTGTTGTTCCTACAGTTCTTAAACTATACTGCATTTATACTAGTAGCAGATATTTGTGGGATCAATAGAGCAGGTTATCTAACAGTTGGTTATAAAAAGATATATCTTAAATAGTATCAAAACTTAAAAGAAACTGCATAACCCTTTTCTTGTGATGCAGAAATAACCAGAATTGTTTGTGCAGCAATAGAGTCAAGAATTGTATTCCTGCAGCCAAACTCATGATGTTGGTCTAAGAAATGGTCATTTAAATGCCAGGAGTTATTAGAGAGCTGTTTAGATTTGAATTTTTGGCCACATGTTTTTGTTCTATAGCTTGGATTAAAAACCTGACATTATTTAGACAAGTAAAAATGATATTTTTTGGGTGTACAGCTGTAGGTTGTTCAGGCAGCTTTGCTTACAGAGTGAATGTTCTTGATAGAATCTGCAATTGATACTCATTTTCCTGGGTAAAACTCCTTCTAAGCACTTATATAGAAAGATACATCCTCAATCATGGATCAGATAAGCACTCTCTCACATCCCATACCTATTAAAGGGTATACTTAAATTAGTTGATGCCAGTAGCTTAACTTAAATACGTGCTCATTTGTCTGAGTAACAGATGTCTTCTTCAATCACAGCCTCTGAAAGTTTATTTTACATAAAGGATTTTTTATATGCTTGAGAAGACAAATTCCTCTGTCTTTATCTGTTAAATTCATTAGCATATATTTTCCTGAACTGCAAATTTTACCATCATTTAATTTAATCTATATAATCTGTGTCACACCTAATTGTATCAATCATGACACAAAAATGGGGTATAAACTCACAACATGCTTTGCTACTGAACAGAATTTGTAACACCATAGAAGCAGACCACTGATGATTCACCCATGCAAGAAATAGTCTAGTTTTGGAAATATACAATGTCTACAGTTTCTGTAGGTTAAATATTTCTTAAAGGAAACAAACTCTTTAAATGGATAAACACATTCTGTATGCCTAGACGAGATGAAGCTAATTATCTACTGCAAGCTGGTACAAGCATAATCCTGGTATTATTGGGTCTGGCAGAGGTTACAGACATAGCAAGCACAAATTCACTCCTCTACTGCTGCCTTTGTCATTTTGCCACAGTGGTGGGATGCTAGAGCATATATTATTCCACAGGCTAGGCATATCTAAACCATTAACAATTTGAGGACAGTTTGAGGTAAGTTGGAATGCTTCATTTGGAATCATCAGTGTTTGAAGAGAGTTGAAAAGAGAAAAGGTCAAGTTGATGGGAGACTGAGTACTTAAGAGCTAAATCTAAGATGGAAGTCAGAAGTTTTCCAGCAGCTGAGCTGTAAAGTTCTAGAAAAGCTTTTCAGTCAGAGGAGAGGTAGTTACACAAAAGATGCTCAGAATGGTATGTGAGGATTTTCAGGCAGAATAAACTTACCAGCCTCTCCCCCCTTGTGCAGGCAGCGGGAGATGTAGGTTATGAGAGAAGAAAGGAAATTAGTTTGGAAAATTTGCTCTCCTTCACTAGAGAATTTCCATAGCCTGAAATCGCTTGAATTCTGTCCTGGTTCCATTTCTCCATTAAAAATAAAAGCTTAAAATGAATTAATTTAGAAATTTTTATTGTGACAAATCTCTGCTCTGATGTGAAACTAGATTTCTAAATAAAAAGGTGGGTCTCAAAATACTAACCAGGATATCACTGGCCATCTGCACCAGCTCTAATGGTAGTCCTGCTGCAAGCAAAACCAGTTCATCCAAAAGTGCTCTGTTGAGAGTCAAGCACAGGCTGCAAATGAGAAGAACTTGCAGGTTCAGGAAGTTAATAGCTAAATATATTCATGGGCTTTGACACAGGGCAATTAGGATAATTCTCCACTGGTTTACCAGGACATGGTCCCTAGTGAGGTGCAGTACACATGTTTATCTACATCCCTATTTTCCAGCACCAGACCTTATATTTTTAACATAGTAAAGGGCCATGGGTGGGCATTCTTCATTTCTGCAAAAGAGATTTGCTATGGTCGTCCCTTCAAATTCCTGAGTTTATACCTGGCTATAATCCAGTGATATATCCCCAAATACAGAGAATGCCTATATGGTGCTTTTCTAAGCAATGTCTTGGAAAGGAGTTAGCATCTCTAAGTTGGACACTGTTAAACCTGGCCATTACCTGCATATGATTTGGTGTATTTTCATGTTGCTAAATTCACTCCCCCATGTTGGCAGAGCTTCTCAGGGCATACCCAATGGATCTATAGGTTGCATATTGCATCTATGGGTATGTGTGTAAATATTTCTTTGTCTGTTCTTCTGGAAAGGCGGAATAAGTATTAGATGCCACTGGGGGGATTTTGTCTTTATCTCCACCACAAATCAGGGACATGCTAGCTGAAATAAACAGTGGGGCCTTTATCCTGTATCCTTTCTATTTGGCATTAAACCTGATTTAAAGCATCACCAGTCTCCAGTGAGATGGCTCAGCACATGGATGAAAGAGGGATCAGAAGTTAGATCCAACTTAAAGCCTTAGATATCTCTGTGGGTGACGTACCTTGTGTGTACCTTCAGATCATTTTCATTTTCACAAAAATTCAGCAGTCTAAGCATCTTTGTACCAGAATTTGTCCTGTTGTCTCTAAAGCACTTATCTCTTATAAGGAGGTTGCTCTGTAGCATCCTACAATGACTCTAAAGCCTCCAAGCCTGAAATTGCAAGGCAACTATTGCTTACTGAAGGAATGAAATTGCTATTCTATGCTAAATTTGCATGTAGGTTTCTAATATGAGAAAACAGTGTTTAACAGTCTTCTGATTATTTTAATTAAGGAATTGATGAAAAAACTAACCTAGAAATGAGAACTTCACAGTTGGCTGCATAAGAGAAATTGCAAAATGCTCTCTTTTAATGCTATTCAGGATTGAGCATCATCAGAAATATTTCCCAGAGACCAGTCCTTGTGCTGCTTCTTTGCTCAAAGAACCCCTGGAAATTGTCAATAAATAAGATTCCTGTTTGCTGACACATAAGCTTCTACTTCTTGGCATTTCATTTTTCTGGAGCTTAGCTAAAAGAAAGCTTGTATTTGAGTGCCAGAAATTGGTTATTGCCTATTGCTTTGTAAGACCATTGTGACAGACTGGCTTCATCAGTTGAGAAATAATGTCAGGTAGAAATTGGAATAACAGTCAGATTGGAATTATTAAAAAATAAATGTTTTCTTCCTAAGCTTTAACTGAAAAGGCCACTTGGCTTTTAGAAATACAAAAACCCAAACCAAGCTCTGAGAATAAAGTTTTGCCATAGTATTTCTGGAAGAAACGAGTACCTCTGCCTGGGACAAACATAGGTAATTACTTCTGGGGAGAATCAGAGCACCATTTTTCATTTGTTGACTTCACTGGCTGGTAAGTATGAATCAACACTTATTCCACACAGGGAAACTAAAGTATAATCATCCACAACAGTGGATCCACTAACCAGATTCAGTGTTGCTGTTCATCTCATCTGGTTGTAAGCAAGTGAACAGTCCTGCTGACATAAGGGAGACTGCTACTGTGCCTGCAGAAGAGAGGTTCACATCATGACTTCAGGGTAGTTGACAATAGATATGAAGAGATGCAGTTCTTAATCGGGAAGTTGGAGTGGATGTAGATGGTGGGATTCATCTGCCCATATCTGAACTGCTCATCCTGGGCTCCTCCTTCCCTGGAAGAAACAAGAACTTCTAGGGCATAATTCATGACTTGTTGTGTTATGTTGACCTTGGTTGGCCAGCAGGTGCCTACCAATCCATTCTTTCACTCCCTCTGCTAAGCAGGAAGGGGGACAAAATGAGATGAAAAACACATGGGTTGAGATAAAGGCAGTTTAATAAAGAAAAGCAAAGATCAGGTCTAGAATCAAAGCAAAACCAATTTATTCTGTGCTTCCCATCAGCAGGAGATGTTCAGCTATTTCCTGGGATGTAGGGCGTTGCTTTGGGAGACAAATGCTTTAATAATGAATGACACACCTCCCTCCTCCTTTCTCCTAGCTTTTACTGATAAGCAAGACATCATATGGTATGGAAGATCCCTTGGATCTTGGTCTGAGAGTGCCTTTCTTGATGTGGATTGCAGAATAGATGGCTAGTTCAGATGCAGACATCTACTTTCTGTAAGGAACCGGACCTTAAACACCTGTTAAAAAGTCAGATATGTTCCCCCATTGGGCTTGATGCTGCTTATGGTACCTGAAGTAAATGTCACTTCTGCAGGAGACTTCTTTTACCCTTTTTACCCTCTCTCAGAGTTTTCTCCTCTATCATTTGGGATCTAGGAGTACTCTAGCCCACCAGGCTTGCACTAGATGTGATCAGTTTCTAAAAATGACTTTTATCAGCAGCTAAGGAAGCAAGAGAAAGAAAAGTTTTATGGTACTTTGTAATCTGAAATGTGTCACAGGTTTTTAACCTGTGAAAACACAAAATTACACTCTGCAGCTGCAAGTGCCTAAAGCAAGGGTGCAAGGACATTTCCATCTGCTGAACTTGGTAAAGGTTGATGCAATCACCATCTTCTGCAATTATCACTTGACAACAGCAGATTAATGCTTACAGTGGGTGCTATTAATGCACCCTTAACAAGATGAATACTTTTGCTAATGAATCCCAGTAGTCTCAAACATCAGAAGATGAAGGGTTCTGTGTGTGCATATGTGTGTGAAAGCAAAAGCAAAGCACCAGGGGTTATTACAGAGCTATTATAAACCCCCTGAAAGCTGTAAATCAAAGACAGATAAAACAGCTTCCAGCTGTTAGTTTTTACTTCCTGGTCTTGCAAGTCTGGAAGTTCTTTTAGTAGCGGGTGTTTAGTATGACTGACCTCCATAAGGTTTAGTTTCTGACTCAACACATTGAAGACACTGATATTGTAGAGGAGCACAGCAGCAGAGGACAGTGGAATTCTCATTACTAGTAACAGGATACAGATTGCAAGGATTTCTCCTAGCCTAAGCATTTGTCTTAATCTCTTTTGTATGTTGGTTCAGCAAGCACTTGGGTTCTAAAGTCTCATGTCAAATACGTTGGCTACAGCTTAACCAGACACCTTATGCACAGCTCGCAGTCTCAATCGGGAATTTGTTCCATCTTGTTTAGCTGAAGTGTATGATCATGGTTTACCATGGTATATATGGTAAAACTTAGCCTTCCTATATACAGAAAACTGCAGCCAACGATCATGAGTAAGCAATAATGACCATGAGTAAGCATAATGTTATCTTGTTATCTTGTGAGCATAATGTTATCTTATAGCAGAGTAAGATTTACTTCATATGAGCCCCAAAATAGAGAAGGATCAGAAGAACAGAACAGCATCCTCAACATCAGCTGTCTTGTGATGGAAACCTGAGACATTGGGGCAACTCTTGCTTAAAGAAAACATGTCTACACTCCCTGAAATCCACGGTTTACAAGAGAGATACAAAAATCCTGTCTGAGAGGAACAGCTGTAGAATGGAATGGCCCACACATTAATATTTTAGCTACATTATTAATTTCTCCTCCAACACGTTAATATTTTGGCTACATCATTATTTTCTCCTCCCACACATTAGTATTTTAGCTGCATTGTTAATTCCTCCTTTTATTTCAATTGAATGATGTGCAAGTATCCTTTTTAACTGGACCGGTAACTAATTTTATCTTAGCTGGGCTAATTCTTTACTGCTGTCATCTCCTCTTTCATGCAACAAAATATTAAGTTTGAAAATAAGAAGACTGCTGATGTGTGAAAAACAAAAATAGACTAAAAAGGAGAGGAAAGCAGGGATCTGCTCCCTGCACATCCGCACACAGGGTTCTTGGCCAAGAAAACAAAAATGTGGGATTGCTGCTCATGGGAAGGGTGTTTGTTACCACCATGTTCTGGTGAATGAGGAGCAGTTGAAAGTTTCATAAAGGCTGGGGCTATCTGTCACCAGCTGTCTGTGAAATGAGTAATAGATCTCTATGGGAAGATTTCGTTTACATTACCTTCATGCATGCAAGTGTCATGGGAGTTCTATATGAGTCTCCAAGGGTCTCCAGCTGAAAGAAAAAGGAGTAGAAAGAAGTTTATGCCTTTTTTAAAATGATGCCTCTGCTAAAGAAGAACTTCTTTTCCTTATTTGTGCTTACAGCAAAGGCTTTGCAACAAGAGATTTCACCATACTGCTTGCAGAACAGCTCTTGGATGAGCTTTTGACGGGAATCTCCCATTTGTCCCTACATGCCATGCTTTGATTCATGTGGTAAAATGGTCTCTCATTGAGGGAGCTAGTTATTTTTTTGGATTAAACTAAGCTAATAAACTACACACACTGGATGCACTCTTAATGCATTCCAGCCACTAATGGGTCTCTAATCTGAGAATATACTACAATTATGAACTAACACTCCCCTGAGCTTGTACAGTGTGGGTATCAGATCATCAGCATCAGCTATTTTGCCTTATAGATATGCTCTTATTATGCTGCAGGAATTGCTAATGTAGACATCAACTTAAAAGGTCAGGTCTAGGTAACGGATGAGCCTGAATTCTCTATGGCCTAGAGGTGGACAAAATGGAGTTACCTGCAGTACCTGAGAGCTAAAAGAGAAGCATGCCCCTGCCTCCCAGACAGTTCCAGTAGGATGCAGATACTTTTGTGGCATCTTGTAGTAGTGGAAAAGGGAGTGCTGGGCAGGCTTGAAGGAAGCTTAATTTGCACTATAAGTTTTAGTATCTTTGGGAATTTTTTTTTCTTTTAGAGAAAAAGGAAAAGAAAAAGCTTGCATGTTAAAAGACAGAGGAGGTGTTACTGACTTGACATTACTTATTCATTTGAGTCAGCTAAAAAATCTAACTATGCTTGGGATGAAGGTAGCAGATAAAGACAAAGACCCCAAAGGGATGGTGGCAGAGCCTCTTATGACAGATATGATGAGATCAGTTTGCACTGCAGTGCAGCTGCCTTGGACATGGGGCAGCTTTATCTGGGCACTTGCTTTTTCATTCCTTAGATTTTCCTTTTGTGGATATTTGAACCTGTCATGTTTTAGGCAGGCAAGTGAGGAAGTTCTTGCTTTTCACTTACCTACAGGAGGCATTACCCAGATCTAACTCCTGATCAATGCCTTCCAACACAGATGGAAAAGCTCCCCTGCTTCCCACCAGTTGATATTACTTTCAGTTGTCCCTCTCTCTGTCATCTCATTGCTTGCAGCTCTGAATGGCTGCGTTTCCGATCAAACTACCTTCAGATTCTTGTTCCTGTAGCTGTTGCAACAAGCTTAAAGAAACTGAAATCAAAGTTCCGGCAGTCTTCCTCTTGGCAATAGAAGGAGATTGTTGAAAGAAACATAAAACTTGGCAGCCTTCATTTTAACTGTCCTTTCACTCTGCCACCCAACTAACTTCCTGCTATGTCTACAGGAAGACATGGGCTTCCTAGGGCAGGAACAACTCCTGGTTCCTACAGAACTGCAAACCTTCAAACAGACCAGACTACAGAAAAAAGAGCTTTGAAACCATCCAGCAGGCTTAGACACTTCCTTCTGATGACTGTAAGGGTAAAATAATAATAACCGATTACAAGAAACTCCTACTTATTTATATTTACAGTTGAATGCAGATGGTGGTCCTTATGGTGTGTAAGTGCTGAAGCATCTATATATCATCTTGCCTCCAATCCACCTCCGATCTTTCCTACCACATCCAATTATCTTCAGAGGCAACATTTTTCCTTGTTATGGGAGCATTTTATATAGATTTCTTTTAAAATATCATTATGTCTCAATCTGTCAGTAAATTCAGGATAAAAATACCTACAACAAGCTTCATTCAAGGATACAATTTCTTTGCTAAAATAGATGTCATTCATCATAACAATACACTCTAGAAATAGAATACACCCATTGTGACACTGTGGTGTATTAATACTTTAAATTACTAACTTTTGCATGAAACGATCGCTGATGCAAAGCAGTAAATAGCTGATATTATAGCACAAGATGTCTTTTTGTATTTCACAGAGTCCCAGACTGCTTTGGGTTGGAAGGGACCTTAAAGCTCACCCAATTCCAACCTCCTGCCATGGGCAGGGACACCATCCATTATATAAGGTTGTTCCAAGACCTGTCCAACCTGCCCCTGGTATAGGGCAGCCAAAGCTTTTCTGGGTACCCTGTGCCAGTGCCTCAGCACCCTTACAATAAAGAACTTCTTCTTAATTTCTAATCTAAATTTCCCCTCTGTCAGGTTAAAGCCATTCCCCTTGTCACTACAAACCCTTGTAAAAAGTCCCTCCTCAGATTTCTCGTTGGCCCCCTTCAGTAGTTGGCAGACTGTTACAAGGTCTGCCCAGAGCCTTCCCTTCTCCAGGCTGAACAACCCCAGCTCTTCCAGCCTATCTTCATAGTAGAGGTGCTCCAGCCACCTCCTCATCTTCATGGCCTCCTCTGGACTCTCTCCAGCAGGTCTACATCCTTCTTACGTTGGAAGCCTGAAAGCTGGATGCAGGACTGTAAAATTACCTCTGTTTACTTGCTGGTCACTGTTCTTTTGATGCATCCTGTAACAGAGACCCCACTGTAATGTTGCCTGTGCCTGACTTCTTTTAATCCTGACCAGCATGTTCTTGGTCAGTTCCTCAACCATGCACTCCAGCTGGTCATTGACATAGAGTGTGACACCCCATCCTTGTCTTCACTGTTTGTCCTTCCTGAAAAGTGGTATCCTTCCATTCCAACACTCCAGTCATAGGAACCATTCTATGAAGTCTCCACAGTGCCAGTAAAATCATAGCCCTGCAGGCATGTACAGGTCTAACACCTCTGATTTATTCCCCATGCTATGTTTGCATAGAGGCATTTAAGTTGGGCCCCTAATGTAGCCAACTGACTGTTTGGAGTAGCTGGAATTCCTCTGTGCTGCTTGTCAGGTGCTCTTCTTACCTGTGAGCCCTCTCCAGGCTCTGGGCTTTTCTTGCTGGCACTAGCATCCAACTGGTAGTCTTCACAAGCCTATGACCAAAGCTGCTCTTTCTTTCTCTGACAGATGGACCCCATCACGGCACTAGACTACATTTGTCAAAGTCCTAGGGTCTAGGTAGCCAAACCCCTGGCTGTGCCACCAGTCCTGTAACCATTTATTGATTCACCAGATGTGACTAAGTCATACAATCATAGAATCATATAGTGGTTTGTGTTGGAAAGGATCTAAAGATCATCTATTTTCAACCCCACTGCCATAGGCAGGGACACCTCACGCTGGACCACATTGCCCAGGGCTTTGTCCAACCCAGCCTTGAACGCTGCCAGGGATGGAGCATTTACCACTGCTTTGGGCAACCTGTTCCAGTGCCTCACCCCCCTCTTGCCTCTTTCTGCACTGACCTTGTTGTCTGCAGAAGAGTTGCTGTCACATATTCTCACTGATCTCTTTGGCTGCAATTGCTGTTATGCAGTGCTTTCTTTCTCCTTCTTAACTATGTCCTTCCAGAGGCAGTACCACCATCGTTGATGGGCTGAACGTTGGCCAGTGGTGGTCCATTTGGAGCCATATACATTGGCTCTGTTGGACATGGAGGAAGCTTCTAGCAGCATCTCACAGAAACTGCCCCTGTAACCCCTCCAATTCCAAAACCTTGTAATACAAACTTGGTACAGGAGTACTGTCAGTCACAAGGATTTTGAAGGTCTTATATAGAGTTGTGTGAAGCACATAAATGCCTGTTCTCTGCAAAGGTACGCTCACCATCAGGCTAATGTTTGGTCAAAAGCCCGCTACCAGATGGGTGAGAAAATTCATCTCTTGGAAGGTTATCAGCTCTTCCTATGCTTTTTTAGACTATATTTCAAAGTAATCCTCTTGAACAGCTTGTTGCCTGATTATTTCTGTGCAATCTAGAGGGACTCTGAAAAGACCATGGCCACTGCATGGGTGGGGAAGGACCAGGGAACAGCATAGAAAAGACCATCTACCACCCTTCTGCTTCCTATGCAGCAGTCCGAGGTAAGTGAAAACCCAAAGGTTGTTCTTTCTTGCTAAACCTCTGATGCAAACCTACACATGCTTTCAGTATAAAGACAGAGATGCAGGAGAGCTTTCACCTGTGTCCTAATCCATTGCTAGAGCACCTGGATGCAGGAGTCAAAATGACATGTTTGCTCTCTGCAACCTAAGAAAAGTAATTTGATTCTTGATTTCATCTCCTTCTCTCTAAACAACAGTGCTAAATATAACCTCCTCATCTTTACGCTGGGTTTAGTGCATTAGTAGCTGTCAAACATCTATAGAAATGAAAGAGGTTATTTAAGGGTATGTCTCTGTGGCATAGTACAGCACAGTGTAAAAATATGTATTAAGGAGAGTGTAATTAGGCTTGTGCTCTACCTTGATAACAAGCTCATGAGGAACATGGGAAGTGCCAGCCAGAAGGGAGCTTGTCCTGGGTTCAGCAGTAGCAGTCAATTTTTCTCCTTCTTAGTAGCTGGTGC
>JBAFWW010051875.1:0-12523 GCA_036873685.1 Agapornis canus
ATGGGAGATGCTTCAGTCCCCTGATCATCCTCATGGCCCTCCTCTGGACTTGTTCTAACTTGTTCCTTTTGATGTTGAGGACACCAGAACTGCACACAATACTCCCAGTGAGGTCTCATGAGAGCAGAGTAGAGGGACAGGATCACCTCCCTCGACCTGCTGGTCACACTCCTTATGATGCAGCCCAGGATATGGTTGCTTTCTTGGCTGCAAGCACACACTGCAGTTGGCTCATGTTCGTTTTCTCATCAGCCAACACCCCCAAGTCCTTCTCTGCACAGGGCTGCTCTCAATCTCCCCTTTGCCCAACCTGTAGCTGTGCATGGGATTGCTCTGACCCACCTTGCGCTTGTCATGGTTAAACTTCATGAGATTGGCATCAGCCTACTTCACAAATGTGTCATGGTCCCTCTGGGTGGCATTCTTTCCCTCCAACATATCCACCAATCCACACAGCTTGGTGTCGTTGACAAACTTGCTGAGGGCCCACTCAATCCCACTGTCTGTGTCCCAACACAGATCTCTGAGGGACACCACTTGTTACCAGTATCCAGCTGGATATTGAACCATTGACCACAACTCTTTACATGTGGCCACCCAGCCAGTTCTTTACCCACCGAGTGCCCCATCTATCAAATTGATGTCTCTCCAATTTTGAGCCAAGGACAATCATGTTCCTCTCTGTCCTCATATTCATCTCAGGCTAAATTAATTTAATAATAAGTTAATAGAATAGCATCTATTTGACTCCATACTCTGTTGTCTTTAAATACAAAAGAAAGTCTCCAACTAACTAACATAACTATGCTATGTTTACATTAGTGCTTTGGTTCAGAGAAATAGCACAATTTGGAAGCAAATCCTTCTCCCCTCCACACTATTTCCACTTACTCTGCAATGGTTTTTTTCACACACCACTGTTCGTATATGCGATGAGGATTTTTTATGGGAAAACATAAACTGGAAACAGAAATTACCATTGCAATGATTTTATCAGTCATGCTTCAGTCCTTAAGGGGCCACACAGGTCCACGCAAAAAACAACTCTGCACAGTTTCAACACACATTGTAGCATGCATATTTGATCTTGAGAGGCTCCGCTAAATCTAGGCCAAAACAGAAGTGCCACATAGCAGAATACGTAGAGATGAGGTCACAGCAGCAACTACTATTGTCAATTGACTTTCTCCAACTGAGGTAAATTACTACTGTAGACTTCCCCCAGTTCAGAGACTGAATCTAGAGTATATGCAAGTCTTGCACACATGTGTGTACTGTAAGTGAACGTTCACCCTTGGTTAAATTGGAAACTGGTCCACATACAAATGGGACCTAAATGATCATCCATAACAAATCAGCAATGTTTATGAATGACTATGTCCTCTATTTATTAAAATCTTGCAGAGGTCAATGATCAACAGTATTCAAATACTTTTCACTATAAATAAAATAAATGCGTTCGACATTAAAAACTGAAACTCATATATAGCAGCATACGACACATGAAAACAGTTAAGTGCCAAGTTTTGCTTAAAGAAAAAGGAGAAAGTAGTTTTGGGGAGACAGTTATTCAAAAGAAATTTAATGATGATGTCAATATACACCTGAAGGCCTGCAGAATGTGCACTAAAATCTTCAATTTATACTTTGTAATAGAAAATACATCATTTACAAGAGTATGGCTTAACTGAGTTTTGCTCATTGGTCACAGCAGATTGCACCAGCAGGTAAATTTTAAAAACAGTTTAACACACATATGTTCAGAATACCAAAACCATAGTAGTGTGGTTTAAGTTCAAACACCACCACATAAAAATGACACTAGGATACTGTATACATCCTGGAGTTCCTCTTTACTGTAACTCCCAATATTTTACTCCCTTTGTGCTAGCCTGGGGGTGTACATGTAAGCCTGCCAGCACATGCTTCTGGAGCTGACTGATTTGATTAGCAGGACAGAATGATTGGATTAACAGTCGATGAACTGTTGTAAACTGAGCCACTGCATCCTTATGGCACAACTAGCCACAGCATCTATACGGTGCAGGACTCTGGCTATGGTGATGACTGTAGCATATATATATATATATTGTTCTGGAAACCAGAGCCATACAAAATTAGTATGGATCCAATGTGGGCAGATTATTGCCTTTGTGTCAAAATAGCTAGAGCAGATGATACAGCTTTTCTGTTTCTTTTGTGACAGCTCTGGGATAAAGGATGATACCTGATCTGGCCTAAGGCCTGCCAGTACAGAGTTTGCATGCTCAACTGTCTTTTAGCAACTGAGACCAGCAGTATACGTTCATACAGGATCCTTGCTTTGCAACTCGCAGCCACTCCTAACATGCTTTTGAGGAGGCTGTGTGTGCAGTGAAGCTGGAATACACTCATGCCCATGAACAGAAGTCACATAAAAGACTAATACACTTAAGGTAGTCCTTCATGCCAGCAGTGCAATAAAGAGAACTGTATATCTCAACCTTCCTTCCAAAAAGTAAATAACTATGCTAAAACAGATTTTAAGATTCCTCTTTTCCCCGAGCTTTATTTCATTCAAAGAATGTCCATTCTTTTAGGATTCCTGGACACAAGTCATGCAAGAGCTAACTTTGTGGCTCTCTGCAACACTCAATTACTATACTGGCCTGCAGGTCATAACTAAAGTTTTAATTCACACTCTGTATAAATTTCTAATTAAGTTGCCTATAAAAACACAATTGTTTCAGTGAAGCTCATAATTTATCATCAACTTTATGACTTATATCCTTCCAAAGCCTTAACAAAGACAATAGGCAAAATAATTACTGCATTCTCATCAACGAGCCAGTGGTTCCAAGGAATCACAGCTGTGGTGTGTGCCATGCCTGGCTGTACAACTACCTCCTGAAAAGGCGCTTTAGGATTCTATGCCTCATACTTACATTCAACAAACTCAGTATCACTGTACCTGCAACTCCTTTAAGATCTACTGAAAAATACAGTCTGCAATCAGGAAAAAAGGCCTTAGTAAGGTGCTTTTTCCATAGAGGACACCAGGGAAATGGGTAGGGAGGGAGGGCCTGTGACACAATCATTTTGCCTTAGAGAATTAACTGAGAATGCTGAGATTTACTTCCTCACAAGTTACCGCTGATGATTGATGCTAAAATGTCAGCATCACAAATCTTTCCAGACACAATTTACATCAAAATTATCAAGCAAGTTGCAGTGCAAGTTGCAGCCTATTACAGAATTGATCAACTGCTTTAATTGTAGTTACCTAACTATTGCAAAAATGGTTGGAAAAATCTTATTCTCATCAACCCATTGTTCATAATTGTTCAAACCTTTTTTTTACAGAGAGATAAAACAGACTTACATATTTTCTATTGGGCACAAAAATAGACTGAAAATACATGAAAATCTGTACAAATACTGAATATAAACAAATACCTGCAACACTGGAGTCTTACCAAACATGCACAGTTTGAAGTAAGAACAAGTAGTGTCAAATAGGCTTATCATCTTAAATGGAAATGGCCCTAATCAGAAGAAACTATTAAAAACTACTAGCATTTGTTTCAAGATATACATTTTGGGCAGTCAAAGCTATTACACAGGTATTACTGTATTATTAACTTATTAAAAAATTTCTCATTGCTCAGTATTAAAAGATCTCACAGATAGAATTCTAAAGGAAATGCTTCCCATCTTCAATTCATTGGTAAAAGCTATACCCCAGGAACCAAACCCTGGATTTATTTTTATTATTTTATTTTTTTATTTCTTTTTTTACCCCTAAGGTAAATATCTGCCTGCATTTGTCAAATTCTCTTGCTGGTATCTCTTCATGGCAGTCATCAGACATGCAGGTCTCTAACATGGCACAACCAACACTATACCAAAGACAAAATACAGAAAACTGTATCATGTATTTATTACTGGCAACTGGCAATATGAAAGACAAAATTATCACCCAAAGTTGATCATGTTTTTGGATGTGATAATTCCGGAAAATGTAGTAATAAACTACAGCTACCTCACTGCAAAAACTTCCACAGCTTGATTACTATTTATTTAAAGTATAAGACCAATAGAAACATGGTCACTTCATCCTTCAGCTAGAATAATAGAGAGTAGCAGATGAAGAATTTGTCAATATTAAGCATTCAGATTACAGACTTATGCTTCCAAAGCAGGAGAAACTGAACCTTGAATCTTGAACAGTACTAAAGCACAGACTCTATAAAGACAAGTGACTGGTAGAGATTCAAAATATTTTATCTAAAAAAGACTGTTTTAAGGAGACAGTAGGTCACAGCAAAACCACACTCCAAATGCGCTAGAGAACAGTCACAGCTAAGCAAACTTCAGAAATGGGAACTGTAACAAGAAAGAGGAACAGAAAGAAAAAAGAAAAATCACAGGACAGTTGAAGAGTGAACACGGTATGCTGTACTTGCTTTATCAAATTCCACTTAATTCTACAATAACACTTTTATCTACCAACACCAGACAAGGCTTCTTAGCAGCCTAGTGCTTGCAGGACGGACAGCAGCATGAATCTGCTACTATAGGTCAATTGACCAAACCTCAGTAAGAAGGGACATAGACCTCATAGAAGCTCTTTGAAGCTTCTTAGGAAGCTGTTCTTCCTTTTTTCTTGTAGTGGTCCTGAGATGCTTATCCTAAATAAAGATAGTAGAGACAGCTTTCTTGGGAATCACTGAATACAAGAAGACACAATATGCACTTACAAGCTCCTGCCAGGCTCCTCTCACCCTTGCACCAAAAGCTTATTTCAGCAAGACATAATTCAGGCTTCCAGATAAAAGACCATGACTGCATTTTTGTTTTCAAGTACAGAAAACCACATGAAACAGTTCCAGACAATAGTAAAGAACAACATCATTTACTGGGTCTTTCTGTGTTCCTTACCTCAATTCTACCACCTTCTAGAATGGGCTGCATATGAATGAGCACAGGTCTCCAGTCACTCAGCTTGCAATATGACTTCCTCAGTACTTGACCTAATCCCATCTAGAAAAGCTAGTGATATGGAAATTTCCCCTAATTAATCAACCTCAGTGCTGCACAGCTGCCTCTTAGTTCTGACATTACGTTTCTCTATATGATTTATTAGTAGATGAATTATATTTCCAGTTGGAAAAAGGCATTTCTCTGGTTTAGGCCTCAAGTCCCTCTTCCTCCCCAGCTTTTAGTCTTGACCTAAACTTGCTCCTTATTTAATATCACTGCAGTAGAGAGTGACTCCACTCTAATTTTCTTTTGAAACCAGGCTGTGTGGTACCAATAAAGCCATGTGATCATTGGTAACTCTCCTTGGCAAAGATTCTTCCAGCTTGCGAATTTTAAAGTTCATTCCAAAAAGCAGGGAAGTTTTATAATGTCCTTCCAGTGTGTACATTCCTAACAACAACAAAATCAGAGTATATACAAATAAGTCCATGATTCTGGCACATAATTAAGTTTTAACTAAGCCTGCACATGGCACATTAATAGTATAAGTTTTGCAATAAGGTGTTCAAATGGACTTTCTTATTTCACCTATGTTTGCAACATTCCTAAACCTGATCTTTTCATCCTTCAAACATGCCAGTTGGAAATAAAACTAGCCTACATTTCATCACTTTTTAACCTCCTGCTGGCATAATTTGACTGAAAATATATTTCCAATAATTACAATTTTCCCAGATTGTATCTAATGCTTTAGGCATGATACATACATACTTTTTTAACATCACTCATCATATAGCCTAACAAATTACATTGACATTTCAAGTCCTGAATTAAAGGGACTGATGCCTACAAGATTTTCTTCTGTTGTCATTTGAAGATATGCACTGTCATAAGCTCAATTATTTATTGATCCTACTCAGCACCCATTCCTACGTGCACGCTAAATGTAACACACTAGGTATTAATCTGATTACCTCAATGCTGGTTCATAAAACATGTCATTCCATCTCAAAATCCCCCAAGCTTTGTAATGCCAACAAGTAAGCATGAAAAGTGGTTTAGGCTTCAAAAATAGCAGCTTCCTTAGAAGAAGTTAAACTCATTTTTCAATAATTCAGATTTTTTTCAAAAGCTGGGTAGCTGCAGCTTCTCTGTTACATGGGTAACAGTAATTTCTGAGGTAATATAGACATAAAAACTTTCTGCAAAAGAATCTCTATTCACTATCCTCTGGAATGAAGTAAAATAAGGAAAAATACACAACTTCCAGAATTGGGTAATAAAACAAACAAAAAAGAGTTACTTGTTACTCAAAACATTTCTTGCCCATTATTTTTGTCCAGAAAGCATTGTCTCAATATTGGCTGCAGCATGAAGTAGCCACTGATCTCTTAATAGAACACTCAAAAACTGTGGTCTTTAAGGCCACAATGCAGACATTAAAGAAATCTAAACTACTTGCTTTACAGATTTTGTCAATGCTCTTCAAAGCATGTGCAAAGCCAGAGCTTCTCACTAAAAAGAACCATGTTTGAAATCTTCGTACAGGCAGAAATGATATGCACTGCAAGTTGCCAAAGCCCATTCTCAAGATCAAAGGTACCAAGCACAAATTTCCTTCTCTACTTGCACTCAAGTCTTTCCCTCTGCAGAGATGTCACATAAAATAATTGGTAAACTTTCTATTATTACTATGAAAATATTTTAAGTAAACTACCATGTTTTGTTTTGTAGAGGAAGCATATATTTCTTCTGTATTTTCCATCAGATACGAACATTGTATTGGCTTTTGGTGCATCCTCACCCTCCTGCTGTACTCACTTCTAAGATAACTCTGTTTAGAAGAGTGGTTCTTCGTGGGTGGAAAAATCTCCTTCAGTTTCAGTTGCTTTTTATCCCTTTCTCTGTATTTGTCCCTGTCTGTATCTGATACAGTTTGCAGTACTTTTCTTAATCCCACATCATAGTTTGCTCTCCAAGTAATGCCTTGAGGATTTTATACTATAACAGTGTATTAATCCCTTACTAATTTCTCTAGCTTCAATACTGAAGTAATTTGTAAAATATCTTGCAAAATAACAGCTTTTAATTTAAAAAACAAAATCATTATGTAGACTAATCTATGCAGCTGTTTGTGGTACAGTGTTCACAAACAGTTTTTTATTATATATAAGTATTTTAAGTTAGGTCCGAACCTTTCTTTTTGCCATAGTTACATGTACAATTTCACTGATGGATCACAAGTTGTTATTTATACATGGTATAGGCTGTAGAGAATAAATGACTGTCTCACCTCTGTGTTTATGAAATAGACAAATTCATTAAGAGGTGTGCGGAGAAGACTTAAGCATGTAAAAAATACACTGGTGTCTATTTTCTCCTTCACTATGTCTTTCATATTTAAAATCAGTTTAAATATGCACTTTTTCACTTAAGAGCTGGGTTTGGTATAGAACATCTTAGCATTATTACCCTTTCTCCGCTGAAAAAAAAACCCAACAAACTCTGATATCCAAACTAATGACAGAAAAAAGAATGTAAAATTCACATAAAATTAGCTTCACATTGCAACACAAACATTATTTACAGATTGCCTGCTCTGAGAAACAGTCATTGCAGGCCAGTGTCAACAGGGGGGGAGTTACCCTTCCAAAATAGCTACTGCCTCACAAAACACCTTTCCTGCACTAGTAATGCCAGTCTGTTTCTTTACACAAAGTCCTCCTTAGATTCTGGGAATGTGCAGGCAAGGTGTAGCATGTTGGTCTTCCAACTGTCTAGCCTTGGTAATCCCTGTCTACACAAAACAGAAACAATGTACTTAAAAGCAAGTTGCCAAATTCCAGAAATATGGCATTATACTTATTTTGTCATAGCACAGTCAAAATAGCATTGAAATACAGAAGCATATTTCACTTTTGAATTTGACTGGAAGTGCAGGTGAGAGCTCCTTTCTTCCTACACGTTTTTCTTTATATCTATCATCTGTTTCTAGAAATAGTCACATATTTTGAAAATCTTTTGAATTCAGGATCTTCTTTAAAAACAGATAACTTTTTTTTTCTTTTTTTCTTTTTTTTTTTTTTTTTTTTTTTTTTTTTTTTTATTTTTTGTTTTTTTTTAAAAACATATAACTTTTTTTTTTTTTTTTTTTTTTTTTTTTTTTTTTTTTGATACTGGCACTCAAGTAATCTGTTGCCATCTCCAGCATTGCCTGCAAATTCAAAAGAGCTTTTTTTGGTTAACTTGAATATATTTGAAACCATACCTTTAAAATAGATGTTTGCATATGTTTGTATATTAAAAATCTTTTGTGATAGTTTGTGATGGCGTTTTTAATACTTAGCACTATAAAGTCCAATTAGAGCAGCTCAGCACAGGATTTAGTCTTATCTCTATAGTTACTCAAAAATTAAACTAAATTAATTGATATTGTTACCATTACAGTGGTGCTACAGAACAGAATTGAATGTCTAAAACAAATGCACAAATTCAGATGTAATCCAAAGCACTAGTGATTTTGTAAAGGCTTTCCGGAAACCGTGTCCAAACCACTGTACTCCCTCATGTAGCTCATGAGCCTGCATCTTCCACACCTTGCTACTTGAATACAAAGGTTTTGCTTCTTCCTTGCTATTTTTATTATCACTCATCAGTGACCAAGATATATACCACTGAGAAATTTAGACTTTGATTTTAAGGCTATGCATTTGATTATATTGAGTATTGATTAGAGAGGATGGCTCTGTTACTGTAAAGAACATGGCTGATTACTTCCTTTTCCAGAAAGAAGTAACATTATGAATTAAACTGGTGAATGGATCTGCCTAAAATAAGTACATTAGAAATGTTTTGGGTTTCAACTGATTTACTATGTAATCATACCTTTATGTGACAGAAGTGAGACAGAGACGGGGGCACAAATGCAGATTCACTCCATTTACTTTTTAACTCAAACCCCCCCCCCCACAAAAAAACCAAAACAAAACCCACCAAAAAAACCCCTGGAGATTTACCAGCAGCAGTGAGCTTTTTTGGAATAATGAGAATGTGGAATTATGGTGAAAATTGCTGCAGTTCCATAGCAGCATGGTTTATATGGGTTTGCAATGAACATAAAAGAAATTTAATCCAGAGTCCCTCAACCTGAATGTTCCTGAATATCTGGAAGTTACCTGAATGAATGCATTATTTTTGGAGGTTACTTTAAAGCCTGAATGCTGAGTTTATATGCATAAAATGAATTACAAATTGTATACCAGTATTAAAGATAAGTAATAGCATAATCAAGAATTCTTTAAAGACTAATTAATTACATTTTATAGAATACCGGAAAGCCTATGAATGAAAACCATCCGATTTCTAGATTGCATATGTTTCTTTCACTCCTTGTTTTTGAAATTGTCAATTACATAAGGATGATGTCACGATTTTGAACAGGCAAAAGCTTTTCTACCCAAAGTCTTTATGTTTATAGTGCAATGTCATTTTAACTTGCAGTCTCACATTTGGACATAATTATGCAAGGGCTGGACTGGAACCTTCATTCAAAACTCTGTTTCAAAACCAACCAACCAACCCCAAAACCAAAGCCAATGCATGACTACTTTCAAACCAGAAAAGCATTTAAGTCAAGCTTTTTTGTTTGTTTTTCTTCTTTTAAAAATCCAGCCATTCAGATGACAATTTCTGAAATACATTATTCTTCTTGACACTTCCAGAACTCTGTGACACCTCACTGGAGCGAAGAGAAAGGAAAGTGAAACAGACTCCTCTTTAACCCCAAATGATAAAGTTATTGATGAATGTGAAATTTCATTTCAGTTTCCACTATACACAAACAAGTGTCACTTTCAAAAAGAAATCTGGGGAAAATGGTTTATTTCTTCTAAAGGATTTTATATGCATCTGTCTCTATGTTCCTTAGAGACACCCTGCTAGTAGCACCACAACTTGTAATAGGGTGCTTTTTTTCCTACCTACCTGACTATCACAAGGTATGAAACAGATACTTTTGCAGACCAACTACCGCTAGAGCACACATTTATTTTGCCTTTTTTTTTATTATGAGAGTGACAGCTCTTTTGCTGTGTGTAATGTGTGTACTGGAAGCAGTGTAAGCTTTCTTCTGCCGTCAGCCTGAATTTGCCTGTTTCATTCTGCTTCCTTACATCCTAAAACACTGTTGCATATGTTCTACTAGTTCTTTCTAATGCCTTCACAGCTTTCCAAGTACCAGTATCCTGTCTAGACCAAGGCATCTAGTTTGCAGCCTACATCACCACTCCTCCTCACAAAAAAACAAAAAACCAAACCAAACAACAGATTCACCAGTGTTTCCTTTTACCTCAGAGGATGTTTTCAAGGCAGCATATGTTTACAGTGAAATGCTTACTACTGCTGTTTTAGACATGAGCATCAGATTGGATAAGGGGGTATTGGATACCATGATGGATAGCTGATTCACATTATCAGACTGACGTACTACTATCTAGATCAGGCAACTGTGAAGGGTTGCTAGATCAAAGGTATTTTGAAGAATTTGATATGTGTATTTAAGTAAAAAGGAAGGGAAACTGAGCATTCAAAGTACTGCCACAAGTTAGAGAAGGTGTTCTAACAAAGTGGAGGAAGTTCTTACTTGAAAAAGATATCAAGTCTTAAACAAAAAACCTATTAAAAGTTGCAACCAAGTTTAGATAAATTCAGTGTGACAGATAAAATTAAGAGAAATAGGATGGAAGCTACTAACCATGGTAGTATGTTTTGCAGTAACATTTGTCACTTTAATAATGTTAATTGACAATACTTTTAACTGTTACCAATTCCTGGGGGAGAGGATTTACTTGTCCTATAACAGCAAGTACTACAAATTGCTATTATTCTCCTTATCAAAGAGCTTGGAGCCAGCTCTGATGAACCAGAGTGGTAATATCCAGAATTAAAGAGAAATCTTTCAAGATTTTCTTAAACTAACAGCTGAAATTAAGATTCTGCTGACTGTATTTAAAATTTAAGTGTCTATGAGACAGAAATGCTTATGTTTGATATGGGTGGGGGTGGACAGGCAAGACAAATAACTTTACAGTCCAACTTCCTAAACAGATGACACTTTGAGGGGCTTCATTTTTGAACTTGTGCTATTTGCAAGGGCTGGTAAGTTAAGTTACACTATGTGTAAAACAGAACCCTCTTCTGAACCAGGCTTTAGATCTCAAAGGCTGTAGACAGATCTTTCTAAGGACCAGTGTCTGCCTGAGTTTGCGTTTGTCTTACCCTTTGTCCAACAGCTCACATGACCTCCCCATAGAAATACATCTAGAACACCATCTTTTTTTTCTTTCTCTTTACTTCCCACTGCCATTTCTTGCCTAAACAGCTCATCACAAGCATGAAACTGTTGTGCTCTGTGGATGAGACTTTTTTCCAGCCTGGAAAACCCCAGAACACAATTAATGAACTTTTTGCAGTTTGTCTGAATTTCTCAAACATTAAATGGTATAAATCTGAATACTACCCACATCACATGTGCAGTTGTCTCTCAGTCTTTCTTTCAGAGCAGGTGATCTCAAGTAACAAGAGCCATCAGAAGACTGTAACTGTTTCCAAAGAAGGAGAAACTAAACAGACTGACTCTTCAGTGTGGGGAGGAGATGAATGAGATTAAGATATGCACGAAATGATGAATGAGAAAATATATAGGAAGTATTTCCTATACTTACCATAACAACAACAACAACAAAATGCAGAGGATACCTATTGGGAAAAAAAGAATTAAATATAAAACCAAGTTGCAGAACATACTGCTACAACGCATAGTGGAGAGACTAGACAAATTTATGATAGGTCCATTATAGGTTGCTAAATACTGAATGCAAACTGTAGCTCAGGAAGTTCTTAAATTAGTTTCCCTGTAACAAGAAGGGTATGTCAAGGGAAGCGTCACTCTGTGCTGTCCTATTCTTTTTTATCCATTCACTACCGTCATTTCAGGACACTATTTAGGTGGATATTCAGGCTAGTCCAGTAGAGCATTTCTTAAATCAAAAGCCACTCAGCATATTTTTTTAAGAAGTAGAAAGATGGGGATTGATACTTTATTTACAACAGGATAAAGAAGCTTTATGAGAAAGCCAACACTATCAGCAGATCAAGTACTTGAATTGGAGTAGTAGCTGCTATGTTCAGTTTCATTCAGAGCAGCAATACTTTAAAGTCAGGGTTACAGAAGCATTGGAAAAGTTTAGGCTACATAAAGATAAATACTTATTAAATTTAAATGTTGTCAGAAATTCTTCAAATAAACTCTTTTTTTATGAGTAAGGCAGTTTCCATTAAATCAACGTTTCCATTGAATTTCAGTTTTCCTGAAAGTTTCCCCAATCAACAAAACCATTTTTTCAATCATTGTCTGATCTGAAATGAAACACCTCAATGCACTCTGCTTTAGTGCAATTAAAAACCAATTTAACTTCCTTTTCATAGAATCATAGAGTAGCTAGGGCTGGAAAGAACCTTAAGATCATCTAGTTCCAACACCCCTGCCATAAGCAGGGACACC
>JBAFWW010051878.1:0-11249 GCA_036873685.1 Agapornis canus
TGTGCCTGGGATTGCTCCAACCCAAGTGTAGGACCTTGCACTTGGCATGGTTAAATTTCATGAGGTTGGCGTCAGCCCACCTCACAGGCTGTCTTTGACCTACATAGTTTAGGATGCTATATCACATTAGTTTGTTATGTGACTTTTACTGCTTACATCCTACAGCTTCACCTAAGGAAAATATGAAATACTGTGAATAGATAAAAACCGCTAATGATGTTTTACACAACACCCCTAATTCCAGAGCAAATAATAAACTGTTCTCGGAATGAAAACTTTATGCCTATCAGTAATGAATTAAGGAAGATCAAGAGAAAATGAGTGACAGAAGCAAAGCCTCATAATAGCCTGTAGCACACACATCCATTATATCTTTCTTGGAGACATTTCAGTTCAAGTCAAACATCAAATATGGGCTAGTGATCTCTTTGTTCATCCCAGTCGCTTAATTTATATAGTACCTAGTTTTATGGATCCCAGTGTATAGGGCCATTTCCTGGAAATGGTATGCTGTGTTGTGGTTGATTTTTACCACGCTGCGTGTGTGAAGATTTTTGAGCACACTAAAAGTATCTTCAAAATATACTAGCAGTGTTGTGTGATTAATGCAACAGAAAAACATAATCTGAAAAGCATGGTGGTGTTAAAACTGCAATTTAATGTGGAAAACATGCAAAATACTTCTGCTCAGCCATAACGAGGCTTTCCAATTGTGATAGCATCCTTCAAGAAAACTCTGGATCAGTAAGAGAAGGTTGTAAAGATGGCTGTACATCTAGAACTGGGATGTATGTCCTATGACAGAAGAATGGAAATTCTTAGACAATTATAAACAGAATCTTGAAAACTGACATTAAAAATTGACATACAGAGTTATATACACACATACATACATACATACAGAGTTACTATGTTGTCTGCAGAAGGGAGGACAAATTGTCATGAGCTACAGTAAACAGTAAGGATAGAAATACAGGCTGGAAGTAAGGAGATATTTTTCAAATGATTAGGATGAGATATTTTTCTCATGATTAACATGAGAAGAAGTTGTCTTGCAGACATAGGTTGGGAGTGTTACAGAATTTCCATTACTGAAAATTTCTAAGGACATTAGGTAAATATCTGTCAGACCTCTTGAGGTCCTTTTCATCCCTATCTTCTGTGATTCTTTAATACACATTAGTCAACACTGTTAAATCCAATATTAACTGTGAATGTTACCAATTATTTCAGTGCTCTGAAAATGTTTATGCTTTTATAGTAGGTTTCTACTGTATTTTTTACAAATACTGTGATGAAATTCTGAAGGAAGCATTCCTTTCTCGAGGAAAGGAAAGAAGTTCACAATCTTGTCAGGTGGACTTAATCTAAAAGTTTATAAAACAGGGAGGGAAAGGATATTACTGTGTAGGCATTAGTGCCTGGGAGATCAATAAATACAGTGCTTCCGGCATCTAAAGCTAACTTCAATATATCGTAAATAGTAGAAGTTTCTGTTTCCTTGATTAACTAGACAGTGATTTTCAAACAATATGATAGTCACAGGTGACTCCTCCAGTAGGAGTTAACAACTTGTACTAGACCTCATCTTTGCCTGAAAGTCCCATTGAGACTTTAAGCTAACCTTTTTTGATGTGTGTGACAGTGGACTAGGAGCATGAACATGGCTACTTAGGATGTCTCCACTTAGAGGATATAATTTGCTAAACATAAGCTTCTCAGACTGGGGGTCTTAGATGCATAGCCCAAAAGACACCTGGTTGCATAATGCTGTTAACCTATATAGCATTGCAAAAATCTCTGTAATCTATTAGGCTGACAGTACGTCAAAAAAAGTATTGATAGCCTTGAAGGGACTAAAGAAAAATGTTACAAGAATTAGTTGAAATAGAGAAAATCTCAAAAAATTATTTGGGTTTGTTTTTTTCTTTTCGATTTAATTTATCAAAGGGTTGATAAATAATTCCAAAATAAAATTATGCAGTTAAAGCAGAAAACACACAAGAAATGTACCATGTTTTCCTGTATAGCTTATACTCTTCTGGCAGAAGCAGTGAGTATAGTGAACATATATTTTACAATCCTTGGAAAAAGAATGCTTCATCTGTAAATAGGCAAGATAATTACAGTGCTTCTGTTACTAGATCAGAGATGGGGAGGCTTTGTTTGGACTCTTGGCCCTTTTAGAAATCATGTATATGTCCTTCTCTTCCTATTCACACAAGCACTGGTTCACCTTAAAGTTTGGACCAATCTTTCTTTTCTTTCCTGTGTTCTTGCAAGCATGTGTGTATCTGCTTTTTTATGGAGGGAGGTGTGGAGTACTGCATTTGATCTTTCTGCAGTTCTGGTACCTGATGGCTAAATTAGATTACAGGGTCACCTTTTGGCTAATCACTCAAGATGGTTAAAAGTTCATTGCCCCATGATAAACATTAAGTGAAAACAGATTGAGAAATCTGTTTTAAAAGAAGTAGTAAATGGGACTGGGTGTTTGGTGCCAAAAGAAGGATAAATGTCTTTCTTATCTCCATATTTTTTATGTTAGAGAAGGGATGCTATGTCCTGTTCTAATGCTAAGGCTGGATTAACAGGCTTGTGGGGCTGACAGCAGCTGTTTTAAAGTTGTTGTTGCTAGGACATTCTGGTGTTTTTGTTGCATTGCTAAAGCTGGTACGTAACAGGAAGGCAGGAATATCCTCAGTGGTATATCTGTGCATCGCAGAAAAGGCTTCCTTTCTACCCCTCTACTTCTGTCCTTGTCGCTCAGTTGCAGTTACCAAAAGATTGATAATCAATGGAAATAATAATTAAGCAGTAGCTTTTCAATAATACTCCCAAATTTTACCCTAAGAAGTATGTGCTTTTAAAAAAGAATAGATTTATCTAGAGTCTAGATTTACTGATAAGTTTAGATAGAACAGGTTTAACTGTTTTGCCTAATGAGGTCTCCTTATACATAATAAGGCTATTTGACATACCGTTGATAACCTAACCTTTCTTAAGTGCTGAGAAACTCTCAACAGAGAATGCAGACACGCTGTTGTAACCGGGATACCTTTTTGCAGCTCCTGCTTTATCTATTACTAAATTGCTAAACAAAAAGAGAAAAGAAACAAAACAAAACAAAACAAACAAACAAAAAAATAAAGAAGGAATTGTTTAAACTCATTATCAGAATTAAACGGTGTTTGGTAACAAAGCCAAAAAAAAAAAGTTTAGAAATTAGAAAATAAGAAATATCATTTCCTTCTTTAAATATGATAACAAACACTGCCAGAAGGGTAATGGAGCTTGTTTTTATAACTAGTGTTTCCACAATATTTTTCATGTGCTTGTTTACATTGCATGCTTCAAGTAAACCATTAATACTTTAGCAAGAAGTAGAAGAGCACATATTTCTACATTTTAAAGATTTTATATTCATTACATTATTTTCTTTAATTCTTTCTTTGCTGCAAATCTTTCTTGGATGGCGTAATTGAAGACAGCATCATAGAATCATAGAATAGTTTGGGTTGGAAAGGACCTGAAGATCATCTAGTTCCAACCCCCCTGCCATGGGCAGGGATGCCTCACACTAGACCATGTCAACCAAGGCTCTGTCCAGCCTGGCTTGAATGCTGCCAAGTATGGAGTTTGGTTTAATTTTGGGACACTTTAATTCTGGTATTTTATTCTTTTATCCATTAACTTTTAAAAGCAAGTTAGTAAAAAAATCAGGAATTGAAAAGTATTGTAATTGCAGTATATTCTCTGGCATCTCTGTAGATAGCATAGCATTCATACACAAACTTGAAAATGGTAGTTTGTGGTGACAAAGACCACAGTCATCATATTACACATACTGTGTTCCTAGCTGTGCTGCTGAAGTGCTGCTCAGAAAAGCTGTCTTCTCTCCTGTGCAAAAGTATGAAAGCAGTTGGGTTTATTTAGATGTTCATTAGTAAAATACATTTGAATACTATTTGGCTCTTACTAAAGCAGCAGGAATAGTTTCATTAATGTTTGGATGAGATGATCTTTCAACGTCAATTCCCACCTAGGCTGTTATCAGACAGGACATATAAAATGATTGGAGCAAATAAAAGTATTTTTAGTGACAAAATTTTCACAATAACTTGTCATATTTCCCAAGAAGTACAGAAGAAGACTTGAGTCCACAACCCTCCGTGGTAATTAATGAGCCTAGAAGGAAATGGTGATGCTAGAAAAGATAGAATGGCTTAAACTCTCAGCTGCACTGATGAGCCTCCATCAAGTCCAGACACACAAGCCAGTACTCTCTGTGGGATTTAACAAAATAGTATGTCTCTTTCAAAAGTGGCTTCTTTTTTTAAAATAAAGATTAGGTCTTTTCATACTTTGTATGTATCAGCCTGTGGATTGGAGAGCATGGCTGGGATGGATGTCTAAAAATGTGCTTTGGATGTGAAGGAACTGAACCTTCTAAGATTTTGACAAGACAACTTGCTGAACTTTCATTTGGTTTTAAGTCTGCTTAAATCTGTTTGTAGCTGCTGGTTTGCTTTATTTATGCTGTATTTTCTAAATAATACATAAATTCTACCTCACAATTCAGCTGTCTTGCAAATAAAGCGGTGATAACACCTGTAGTGTGTGGATGCAAAATGGAACCATAGCAAAATATGCCTTATGCTCTTTAATAAAACAAATTAACTGCATGAACTTTTGAATTTCGAAAGTGTTGTCTCTTTCTGGTTTTTTGTTTTGGTTTGGGGTTTCTTGATTTTGATTGTTGTAGCAGTTGTCTGTATGAATTTTTTCAGTAATAGAAAGTCAACTGTTCCTTGGAATAACAGTAGAGTAGGTCATTGTCAGTTATAGATCAGTGCAGTGCTGCTTTCTACTTTAAGTTGATACATTAAATCATTAATCTTCTAGATGGAGATAAGCCTGATGTAATTAAGTTATCTTAATCCCTAGAGATTTTAGCTTTCACTAAATGTCTGAGCACTGGACTACTTGTCATGAAACAATCACAACTGCTTATAATGTCAACTTTATTCTAAGAGGGTTAGTTTTTTTTTCTTCCATGACACTTTTTTTCTATATTATGCTTTCAGACCGAGTGCTATATCTGCTTGTATTTATTTTTAATACAGCTATTAGAGATGTGTAGAAAAGTATTAAAATGTGTTACTGAACTATTTCTTCTTACCAACAGTAATATGAACAGTGCTTACGGAAGGCTGCTGCTGTCCATTCAGAAGGTCATTTACCAGGAAGGGTTTGATGGCTCTGATCCCCAGGTACTGAAGACCATCGTACTCTTCTGTAATCCTGTAACTAATGTAATTTTCTGAATTTTCAAGGGTGGCACAAGAGGCTCTTGGGCAAACTAACAAAGAATAAACTGTTCCTAAGCATTGCAAGAGTAAAGAAGCAAAGTAAATATAGTGTGTGCTTCATATTTTAATATGCTTTGGGAATTGTTACCTGTTACAGATGCGAGACCATGAGAGGAAGAACTGTAAGTTAACATTAGTAAAATGCATATTCTGTGCAATAGGCTAATAAATGGATTGCCAAGTATAACCTACTTAAGCAAAACACATTTTTCCCTACAGTATTTTTTTTTCAGACTACAGCTTTAGCAATAATATGTTCAAGACTATTGAGATTGAACATTTAGTCTTAAGCTTTCAGTTCTTTTCAATGTTATTTTAACTGGAGTGGAGTGAATATTTTAATGAATTAAATGGCATGCATCTTTATGTAGCAAGCATTGAAACACAGGTAAAGAAATAAGAATGCTATTTCAACTTACAAATCAAACCAGCTTATCAGACTTCTAATAATCTCTGTACTCTTTATAAATCATACTGTGGGTAATGAAAAACATTTTAAACATACCAGCATAGGCTGAAAACCCGTTTTTAATTTGAGCAGAGCCCTATCTATTATTCATTGTCATATTCAGTAATATGTGAGTTCTTTGGAGTTAATGGAAATAATATATATATATATATATATATATTAGCACTTAATTGACAGGTAAATTGTCTTTATTGTACAATAGCAATGTTACTACAGTAGAAGTTTAGTAGTATAGGTGTGGGATATCCTCACTGTGCACTATAGTTGAATATCTTAGAAATATTTTTTGTGGGGAAGATAATGTTGGAATGGATGTTTTTGTGCCTAACAGTATGTTTTAGAAACATTACCTGCACAGAACATTTGTATGTAAATTTAGGTTGTTGGTGCTCAGTGTTTAGTCTCTGCTGAGCTTTATGGAAGAGCTTGCCTTTGCTTTGGTGGCAGTGCCAGTCTGGAGAAGTAAATTGGTCCCTGACAGACACCTCTCCCCCTGTGCTGTGGTAGCCATGGCAACAGGTATGTCATCCCACCATACGGCACTGCGTGCAAAGATGCTCCTCCTGCAGAGTGACAGGTCCTGTGGAAGCCTGAGAGCTGCAGAGCAGTACTGAGTGAAAGCCAACCTTCAGCCTGCAAACCACCACATACTGAAGAGATTAGGCTAGTGTTTCTTATTTTAATCTGTCTAGTCCCAAGTTTTTATTACAAATAAAAGAAAATGAAGGCTGGTCAGAGCCAGTACTTTTTGGTTTTTTGCTTGCAAGCAAAACCGTCCTGGATAGCTATTTTCTGTAGCTGTTATTCGTGGTTTAAAAATGTCTTACATTTTAAAATTACATTTAAAACGTTGTTTAAAAATGTCTGACAAGTGTCAACAAAGCAAGAACAGTCCTGATCAATTCAACACTGATCGATTTAAAAGCGTATGTTCACTAAACTACATATATAAGATTCTGAGGTGTAGTTTTAAAAAGTAGAAAAAAAGTCCATTTATCAGGCCAGTTTATCTGTCTAGAAAACCATTAGCACTCACCTCATTGTTTCTGTTTGAAGAGAATGAATATGCATTTTCAATGCATATGATATCTTCATTTTGCTTATGATATTTCAATGCATGTGATTTGCTGGATTGGTTTCTGTTACTTTGTTTTAAGATTCCTTTTTTCCCCATGCATCATCTTTCTTTGTACTCTCAAATTTTGTACATTTAGAAGCAGAATGTAACACATCTTAAAAATACATTCAGAGTTAAATGTTGTTATGGCCCAGAACATACCTTGGATCTTTTTATCTTCTAAATCTGAGAGATTCACCTCTTGACTTACTGAGCATTCAGAAGGACTTTTTAAGTAGCCAGATAGGAAGACTGTAGAGTAAGGACCAGCCTGTACTCTTGCGGACCTGAGTCCTCTCCAGGCTTCTGAGAAGTTTGTTCATGTATGTATGCTCTTCCCGTCCCCAAACAGTGATCTCCCTTTTGGGTGGATCCTGCTGCAGTGGCTTTCATGAGGTTCAGAGAAAACTGCAAAGGCCAACATGTAGCAAAAGGTACTGAATTTTCAAGAGATTTATTTACTGATTTTAATGGATCTTTTATGATCCATTAGTCGCTGTCTATGATTGACAAAAGCTGATGCTATTAAAGCTTCATTTTATTGTGAAGTGTAATCCTTCCAAAATCTCTAAATTGTGGAGGTCTAGAAATGTGTTGCTTCTTGGATTAGGATTCCTATGAAAAGTTTAACCTGACTGGTAAAGTTTTCAGATATTTTTGGCTAAGTTCACACTGGTAGACCTATGATACTTAGACTCGCTACTACTTTTGACCAGTGTTTGGAGAGGGGCCTGAGGAAAAGTGAGCAGAATGTGACTCACCCCAATTTGACACAATTAGGAAAATTAGTGAAAGCTGCTGTTAGAGGCTTAATAGACCACTGATAAAAACAGGCCTCTCTGGAACCTAGCAATATGAGTTAATGTTAGTTTTACACAGCTGTCTGCTATTTGCCATCATGGATTTATATTTCTTAACTATCCTGCATGACTTTGAGGGCCTTTGGACAATAAATCCTGTTACAGGCATTAGGCTACAGAAAAGTTTGGTTGAAGTTAACCAAAGTACTGACTTGTTTGTTCACACTGACAGCCCAGATCTATCTGGAAATGTGTGGTTTGAATGACTAACCTAAAAATATGAGCATCAGTTTTACATCCTTTCTAAAAGCTCCTAGTAACTCTTTGCTGTGATCATTAAGTTTAATTCTTCATAAACTGAGCACAGTTTGAAGTCATACAGGAGAGCACTTACTTGTTTGAGAATATTTTGGGGTTTTCATGTTTGACAACAGAACTTTCCTAGGCAACTCTATGTCCTTAACATTTCTTTGGTATGCTTTAAAGCTCACGTAGGGTGACTTTGGATGGTAAAGTTGGGAGGAGACTGTTTTTTTGTTCACTTGAAGTTGAGGTTTCAAGTGAAACCTCAGTTGAGAATCAGTGAGCTCTGATTCTCCATAATCAGAATTCTTGCTGCCAAAGCAAACACTCTTACAAAAATTACATGAAAAAGGTTAGAAAAACAAACAGCAACAACAAAAAAAATCCAAATTTCCAAGCTAATGGCAGTAAAAAGATCTAGTGGCATATCTAAAAAAAAAAAGTTATCCTACACTTTACCATAGACTTGTTGTTATAGAATATTAGACTTGGGCTTTTCTTATATTTCAGTTGTGGAATAAGCCATTGGGCCTAACAATTATACCAGTAGAAATTCTGTTACTGGCCAAAATAAATACATCTGATATCTGGTGTTTGAATAGCTATGTCTTTTACAACTCTTACAATGTAATATTGTGAAACAAGCATCTCTTATCCTTTGTCCAGTAAGAGAACTGTAAGGGTGTTGTAATGTATGTTCTTAAGAAAAAACGTTTTTCTCATTAAAAAAGTTTCTGTAAGACTTATGTATGTTTGCTCTGAAATTCTGAAATCCCAGAACTCTTTCTATGCATGGTCAATATCAATTATAACTGAATAAAGCTGTTTTCTTAAATGCGTGATACTGTACTATGGCTTAAACCTGCATCAAGAAATGTGTGAATCTGCCCTGATTAAAAGTCACTAAAGAATACTGGTCTAGCTCCTATTTTCCATATTCTTTTTACAACTCTGAACATCCAAGCCTAGCAAATATCATAGAGAGAAGTCAGATTGTGTAATATTATCCTGTGCTGTTTTCCTGATCATACAGTAGTGTAAAAAGTTAAGTAAAGCCTAAAAGCCTACAAAGCCCAAGAGTAAGGAGCCCACCAGAGTTAAAACGTATGTTGCTTTCACAAAGATTGTGAGCGAGTTGGCACATCAGCTCACTGTGTAAGCCAGGAGAGTGTGATGAATGCAGAGCCACGTAGTATTGGCTGTGTTTCACAACTCAAGCTCTGTCTACCCAGTATGGAAAAAGAAGTACTTGTAAGAGTAGCCTCTAGTCTTGTTCAAGTCTTTCCTCTGGATGTCCAGAGCAGCTGTGCAATATTTTGTGCTTGACAGTGACTGTTCATTCCAGCTGGTGGAGATGAACATCTACAATTTATCAAAGGACTTCACTGTAATGGAAGTACCCAGAAGATTTATTTATCAAAACTAGTATTTATATATATATGTGTGTGTGTGTGTACATGTGTATATTATAAAATTTAGAAAAGCCTTTAATTATGAACCCTGAATTCTAGAAATGTATTTTTGATAACCTTAACAGGAAGTCTTTCAACAAGAGTGTCTCAGCCTTTGATAGCAAATATACCTAAAATCCTTCTCGAAGATCACCAGGAAAGGTCACACCAAATAAGCCGAAGTGGGATTTGTCATCATCTGAAATGAGAGATGACATTTACTTTGCATAAACAAATTACAACTCTGGTTCCATAATCTGCCCCTGCAGGAAAGGGACCTCTGTGTCTTTTGGCTGCTCTTCGGCCAGCTACTGCGGGGGCAGCAAAGAGTCTTAGGCAGGTAACACAAGTGGCTCTTTAGGATTTTACATGCCAAAACACCTTAGTTTCTAGTACCCAGTAGCTAACTAAAGCAGATCCACACTTATGTCAAGGACTTTCAGAAAGGTGTGGTCCTTAAGATACTATCTGCTGATGTCTCAGACAAAATCAGACTGTTTCTCCATAGCTGTGAGTAAATTTTCCTTCAGTAGTTGGAAGGAATTAACAGGAATATAGATGATGCTTAAAGACATCTAAAACAGTGAAAGGGGCATACACTGGTGACATAGACCACGGATCTTGTTCATCTAGAAGTAGCAGAAGTGAAACTGAAGCCAGACGAATTATCAGGTTGTGAAGGTAACACAGTGGAAAGTTGAAAACAGAAAAGTTGTGTTTTGATTAATCTCAGGTCTTTCCAGCAGACCAGTTTAGAACTGGGAGAAAAGATTCTTTAGCATGTTTTTTAAGGAGGAGAGAAAGGACATGAAAAATCACAGTATTACTGGGTTTTGTGTCAGAATATACTGACATTTAGCAGGTTAAAATATGCTGGTTAGTAGTTTGGTATTTCTGAATCTTACACTTATATTTGCTTAGTTGGCATAGTATGATATGCAATCAGAGAACAAAATGCCATTCCATTTGTAATTTTTATAACATCATCTGCAATTAAGCTATGATTACATAAACTGTGTTGTTATTACGGATATGAGTTCTATGCATTGTATTTTTTAAATACATTACATGAAATTTTTCTCTTAGTGTGTAAAAAAAATCACAAGTGGCTTCTTTTGTATTTTTTTTTCCCAATAGAAAAAACAAAAGAATATTTTGCGGATAGGAATTCAGAGTCTGGGCTCTTTGCTGTGGGGTGATGACATATGCTGCAGTGATACTCCTGAAGATATCCATAGCCTTACAAGATTCCTGTATGTCCTCCGTGGCCTCCTCAGAAAATCTTTGTCAGCCTGTATCATTACAATACCCGCTCACCTTATCGAGGTAGGAGTGCTCTCTTTGCTATATTTCGTAGCTGACACATCAGCGAGCAAGAAAGTTTATGGTAAGAAAATAAATGCAAGTTTGGACATTTTGGAAACTCTTTTTGTTCAAAGGGCTGATAAAATGTGACTTTGCTGTAGTGTTGATATACTTTTGTGGGACAGCGTGCTGCAACACCTTTAAAGACCTAAGCATAAAACTGCCTTAGATAGTTATGCCTTATTTGGTTCTGAGTAATTTTCTCAAAACTAGCAAAATTTCAGAAACTGTAGAGAATTAAAGAGAATTCTGGTAATTTTTTTTTATTTTTTTTTCCCTACAAGATATTTTCAGTCCAATGTATTCATCTGTCATGCACTTTGTCATAGAATCATAGAATAGTTAGGGTTGGAAAGGACCTTAAGATCATCT
>JBAFWW010051887.1:0-15262 GCA_036873685.1 Agapornis canus
TTAAGATCATCCAGTTCCAACCCCCCTGCCATAAGCAGGGACACCTCACACTAAGAAAAATATGCCCTTCTAAGTTTTAACACAAGTGACCAGTGTGTACTACCTCTACTAATATGGTTCCAGCTTGATTTACAAACTGCTGAGTCTTTCTCAGCATTCTCTACAGCCCCACACACTGCATGCAGAACGCTGTTGTCCCATCAATTCAGAATGACACAAATTCTCACAGTGGAGTGATGCTTTGCACCGGGCTACTGTCTACAAACCATTATTTGTTCAAAAAACAAACAAAAGAAGAACATTGGAGATAGTTTTACATGATACTTTTCTGATTCCTGAAAATGTGAGATAATGAATAAAAATGTTCATTACAGAATTATTCACTTTTCTCCATGATTCACGTCCCAGTAATTACCGTGACCAGCCTAATAAAAACTGCTACAAAACGAAGGTCAACTAGCAGTTAGAAGTGTTCATTTTCATTTCAATGTATTCATCTCTGGCTCCTAATGGCCTCATTTTCTCCTATGCTCTTTAATAAATACCACTGAATTACAGGTTAAATAGCTAAATTAAATTATTGCAATTACAGCGTGTGGAGCACTGAAACTGGTTTACCTTTCCCAGTTCAATTAGAGGGGAAGTTTCAACAGCCTGAGACTCCTGATTGCTGTCAATATCCTGAATCACTAGGAATCTGCGCTAAAGGCCAGGTTATTTGGTTACAGACTGGGTAATTTCTACACCCCTCTTCCCTCCTGTATAGAGAGGAATGACTTGAGTGCTCTCAGCTAAAACAAAATGAGGCAATCGAAGTATTTTGGGGAAAAGCAGCCGCAACGCATAATTGATTCTTTTTGACTGAAGAGAAGGAAGCCTTGAAGTGGCTCAGGCTGAGGGATTGTATAGGAAACGACAAACTTCTTCCTCTAAAGGAGACGCAAGTACATTTTAAGAAATATGAATGCTTAACCTGCCATCGGCCCACAATTATTTTACATGTACAAATTAAAGATGTTCTTCATTATTCAAAAATATTCCAGCATTTGTTGATGTTGCCCCTTCCACTGGCTTAATTATTTAACATCCCCTTATAAGAATGAATATCTTAATAATAAGGACTGGTGGAAGATAAATATATATATATATATATATATATATATATAAATAATATATATATAAAAAAAAGAAAGAAAAAAGAGAAAAGGTTTGTTTCCAAAAGATCCCAGAGCATGCAGTGATATTTGTTGTGGAAGAGCTCCCCCTTACTTCTTCACTCTCATGTTTGCAAAAAGCACCAAAAAAACTATCGAGGATGGGGGATTCTTTCCTGCATTGATAACAGGACATGAAACACAGGCACACTCGGAGATACTCAGAATACAGTTAGAATGAGAGACTGAAATATTTTGACTGCTTATTGCTATTTCTAGCACCCAGGAGAGAGGGAATCTGTGTCTTCCACCAAAATCCACATGTTCAGAGCCACTTGTTCTGTACTGTATTTAAACAGAGAAATTATACTGTCAGTGTGAGTAAAGTGAGGTGGACCATGCAGCTAAATCACTCACAGGCTTGATTATTCTTTCTTAGAACACCTACGGGAAGAAAGGGATTTACTTTGTGCCAAGCTGAGGAGCCACATTAAAACATCTCTACAGCCAAAGTAAAAATATATATACTCATTAAGGTAATTGGAAGCATACACAAAATCCTGTTCTTTTATTATCTCATCTTTAATATGTTTTGCCACTACAAGTATTTAATTCATTGTAATCAACTGAGTGTAAGCAAGAACAGAGTACGGCCAACACACCGAAACAGAGCTGGGATTAATATGAATGTTCAAGAAGGGGACACTGACAGGGACACAATTGTGAATTAAAAAGAGCTCTTGCACATGCCACATCAAGGCTGTGGAACATAAACATGATTTTGCCTACTAGATACAGGGTTGGGTTTTATTTCAATGTAGATCCTGCTGCAAATAGCCTTAACAAGCCACAATATTGCACTGGTGTTTGTTCTAAGTAGCTTGAGTAGAACCGTAGCCCTATCATATTTTCTACAAATTATAAACCACACTTCACATGAGCTTGGTTAGGGAGACAGATTCCGCATTTGAATTAGCAAGAGAAGAGCAAATCTGCAACGAGGTAACCTTCAGTGTGGAGCAGATCCTGAATGTACTTTATAACAATGCAAAAACTAATTAGTGGCAGCACCTAGAGCCCTGAAGGAGAGGAAAGCGCTGTATAGCACTTTGAGTGACTCAGCAGAGAAAGACAGAAATGCAGAGAAAGTACTTCCAGGATCACTGTGAAGTCCTGAGTAAAGAGTACAAAAGGGCTCAGTGCATGTGGGAGTAGAGGAAGACTGAAGTATGAGGAGATTTGGAGGTGCGAATTTCTCAGACTCATCCTCTAAGCAAACTTGAAAGGTTTGATTCTCCACCCACCCTTCCTCAACCTGAGAGTAGGGTTCAGTTTACATGCAACCTTGTGAACTGAACCCAGTAGGGCTTGAACAGTTCTAGCCAAAACTGTACCAATGGAAATGAAATTAGTGTTTTGTGATAGCTGACAAATTAGATTACGTCTCTCTAACTGTGAAGTGCATCCATTCTACAATGTATGTTTCCACTCCTTTCCTCCCAGGTCTAAGAGGGCACCTGTAACACCCCAAAGCTGAGTGACCTATGTCTGGACTTTCAGATGCTATTTGGATTCTAGCTGGGATATGCATGGCATGGAAGAGACAATTGGAAGGCTTTTCTTATGTCCGTCACATTAAACAGTTCTTGGAGGATAACAGTGTCAGCCAGGCAACACTGTTGATGTAAAAAGCCCATTCCTTTTCACAGGACACCACAGATCTTACCTTACAGATGTGATGTACTTAAAGTTAAAACAAGTTTGAAGATCATGGACTAGAGCTGTTCAGAACAGTTACCAAGATTCTTGACAGTCAAGATGTCCTGTGTTAAGAGCTGTGTTTCAGTGAAGCCTCATCAGAAAAAGTATGCAATAGAGAATTGCCTAATGGTCAGGGACCTGCCCTAGTAGTCAGGAAGCCCATATTCAACTGCTTTTGTCAGACTGCAAATGGTCTGGGAGAAATATGCTGAAACAACATTGATACTAAAGCAGAAGCCACAGGATCTGAACCAAAATATCATGGTTTTGCCTAAAAAAAAATGAAAACAAAATTACATTTCTTAGAAATGTTTAAGTTTAGGTTTCATTCCAGTAGGAAAAAAAACCCCACAATTTGAAACTTTAATAATGGATGCAAAGTGAACATTTATTATTCTTCTCAATTCTTAGGATGAAAATGCTTGTGAGAAACCTGACAGAAGCCACCATGAAATTTCTGAGGGGTTGAACAGACCACAGCTTCATACCTAGATCATGGGGGGGGTTGAACGGGTGGTGTTTCAGAACACCAGTGCTAGCACCTAAAAAAGTGAAGGATGTCAAATTTTTCTGGACAATTTCAGGCTTTTATATGACTATGAAGTTCATGTTTCCTCAGCTAGATGCCAGGTAGGAAGGAACAATGAATTGATAACAAATAAAAGGAAACATAAAATGTACTTCTACAATCCCTTAAATTACAGAAACCAATCAAAGCTCAGACAACTTAGAAACATGAGGCAACACCACCTTCTTTTCTGTTCTTTTTGTTTGACTCTGTGAAGCATACTTTGTACCCTCTAGGGTGAAACCTTTGCTATACTCCCTAGGGAAGAAACACCAGCTTGCTGGAGTCACTTGTTCACTCATGGCTGAATTGCCACTCCCTTCTCCAAGATGAAGAGAAAGGGCAGTATCACCATAATGCACTGTCGAGATCTCAACAATTCCAAGAGAATCCAAACCAGCCTCTCAGGGCTGGTGGAAAACTGCATTGCCTATTGCCTGAGGGAGGGTAGCGATAATGGCTAGAAACCTCTTCAGGGCTGACAACTGTATCACCACAGTCAGATGCAATTATGTGCTGGAGTAGCTGGCAGGAAAGGAGATTGACAGTGACCAAGAGAGTAGAAAGGACTGGGAGAAAGCAGACCAAATATTAGTAATGCAAAGTCAATGCCTAGATTGCTAAATCTATGCATTACACAAAGGACCTCCTTTGGCAACCGCTACCCAAGATGACTAACGTTTGCTCATGCTGACTTCAATGAAAATGAAGTGCTTTAGAAACTGCTACCTAGGGTGAGGAAGGGTATGTCTACATGGTATGTGGCAGGCTGACAAAGGCTCACCCTGCCTGCACTCCAACCTGGCCAGACGCAAGCCAGCACCAGTGCAGAGGACATGTAGCTGTGGTTTAGTACAACCCCAAACCCGAGCTAACAAGCCCTGCAGAGAGACAGGGCTGGAGCTCAACATCCTCACTCATGCAGCTGTACAGCTTCCGGTGCAGGGCTGGCTTGTGTCCAGTTGGCTTGAAGCTTGGGCAGAACAAGCTCATGTCTGCTTGCAAAATACTGTGCACACCTACCTTCACACAGCTCTGACTTTCAACCAAGAGGTTGCAGAAATGAAGAAATCCCACATAAAGCAGCTGTTCTAGATTCTTGGCTTCTTCCAAACCCAGAGACTCACACTGTAGAGCCAACCCTGTTTTGCTTTCCTAGGAGGCTCCAGGAATCAAGTACTGAATCTCAACAAAATGAGAATAGCTTTATTTAAATCTTTCTTTTAAAATCTTTCTTTTAAAAATCCTATGATTTGATCAGAAACACTCCCTACGTAAGTTTTAGCCCTCCTAAGTGAGAATTTTAGGTGTACTTTTGTCATGCATTTCAATTCTGACTACCTTGGGCCAAAATACTCCTATCTTCTTCAAGATAATTTTATAACTACTGACCTGGATTATGGGACTAATCCAAACCCAGAGCAAATCACTTTCAACCATACATTCATTTTATTCCTGTTGTTCATGTAGCGACGTGACCAGACAAAGATTTCTAGAGGCTGGGAACTTACTAACCAAGTCTGTGCCCAAGCCCTGTAGGGCTTTTTTTCTGCCCGTAAAATGGTCATACTCACCTGTGAGGGCTGAATGGGAGAAACCACAAAGATGAACTATGCTGCACAATCTCGGGCAAGTTGCAGCATTTTTAAGGATTATCACTCCATTTCTAAACCACCAAAAGATGACACTCCAGAGATCAGAGGAGTCAGGAAACATTATACTCTCTGACCCCTACACAGATTAAATTCTTAGGAATCTACATGTCAACATGATGGCCACTATTCATAAGTAACAAACCTGGACACTGTACCCTGGTGCTTTCAATCAAACCAGTTAGCTACACCCATTACCAAAACTAATGACTAATGAAATGACTAAGAGGGATGGGTAACTAAAAAGCAGAGGCTACAGGAATGACACAAAACTGTGAAGCATTAATTCTGTCAGGGAGTCTGTTTGAGTATTTTATATCCTTTTCTCTTTGGGAACACAGTGCCAACCCGGTCTGGTCATTTTATTACACAGGAAAGGAGAATTCCTCCTTGCAGCAGAACCTCATTGCTGCAAAGGAAAAAGTAAAGTCATCCAGACAAGCAACAAAATGTTAAAGCAAGCTTGTGTATTAGAGCTTAAAGTGTAACTCAGAAAAGCAGCAAATGACAACCAAACCAGAATCTTCTCTCTCTACTTACATTACACACATGTAAGAAGACAGAGAAGCATGGCTGAGGCAAAAATTGAGTGGACTGTGCCAAACTTTTTCTTACTGCCCTTGCCAAAACGCCCTGTTGTCTCTTGAAATACAACTTAATGGCAGCCAGGGAGCAAGAAGCCTGATCTAATGCTCACTGAATCAATAGCAATTGATTTTTCTGATAACTCCCATGGACTTCATCTGTGTCCTGCCCTGAAAGAGTTCATTTATTCCCTTGCTATTTCATCGTATTTCTTCCTAGAATGAATCTCCATGGGTTGAATTTCTCTGAACATACAAGTCTATTAGTCTATTTGCAATAATTCTGTTTAGATTCTTGCACTGCTTGTTTTATCCACATACCTGCTTGCCTGAGATCAAGCCTCACAAGTCCTTACTACAGAAGCACACTGGGGGGAAAGAAAGCTAGCCAAGTTCACAGAGGGACTGGAGGGAGAAGTGGAGGGGGGTGGAAAGGAGAGGGCAGCAGCAAGAAACCCCAATTTATTTTGGCTTCCCAGTTCAGCATTTGAGCTGCAAACCCATCCTTGCTGTAATATCCCATTTTTTTCTTTATTTTTCATTCACTCTTCATATTAGAAGTGCTCTGGGCTCCTGGGGATGAAAGGTTATAACTAGGTGCTTACTGTTGTTGTTATTATCATTGAGATTATTCACAAATAGATGTGTCAAGGAAGATTCAGAACAAGTTCTACTGAGGCTCATGTGTCTTCCAGGCATCTGTCTGTACTGTTATATAGTATTAAGGCGTGAACAGGGAAAACCACATACCCAGTCAGCACTGTGTTCAAGTGGCCTGCCAATTCCAGCTAATCACCAAGTTATTTACTTCGAGTTTATTAGGCTGAAACTGCCACTAGCTGTTGGCAGCCTCTAATATTTACACCTTACTTTCCTGGGGTCTCTTCAAGCACTGCTGTAATAAAAAAGCCATTTCTTCCAGGTTCAGATGCAAGAATTAACACACAGAGCACCACACAAGGCCAAGCCAAATTCTGATCTCAGTTACAAATGTGCAACCCCATTGATTTCCAGTGGCTTAATTTGCTATGGTCTTGAGCTGCTGTACCTGAGAGCACGATTTGATCCACCGTTCACAGAGAGGAGTAACAGTAGTACCTCTTATACACAAGTGACTATTTTAAACACAGTAACAGCTAAGACAAACATCACTCACCATCAGTGGCCTCAGTCTCCTTTCTATCACATCCAATAAATCTCAAGATGAGCAATTCCTCAAAAATTAGCCTAAACAAATCTTGTTTTATGTTTCTGTAGCTTTTTATTATTTTACTATTTGAGCACCTCACAAACTTCCAAGTTTATCCTGACAACACGCTCATCAGAGAATGAAGAGTTGGAATTCCTTACTGAATTGGTGGAAGACTTTCCATGGTGAAATCATGGGACTTTTCCAAGATCACAGGGAAATTTCAGTGAAGGCTTGCATTTAGATTTTCCAAACTGTAGGAAATAGGCTATCTAATACAAGAATCTCCTTCTCTTAGCAATACATTTCACTAGATAGCAATAAAAGCATAAAGCAAGTTCTCAAATCCACTGACTATTTTTCAACATGGGTTTTTCTTTTTAGCCAGATACAGGGTGCTTACATCGATATCACTGGGGGCTCCTGGACAGGAATGCTATCATTTCTTCCACCTGTAAAGACCTGTTGTTGGTCTCCTAAAGCTGCCTTTTCCAAGGAACGCTCCCTGTGCAGTGTTCTCCTTTTATTTTAGATGCATGATTAAAACTTACAGCCATGCCCTCAGTTGTGTAAGGAAAACAAGGTATTTGCCCATGCAGACCAAACATGCTGAGCTTCTGATGTGCACTGGACTATGTGCTCCACATGAAGTTCCCAACCACTTTACACCTTCTCACTGCCAACACAAGGGAGTTCCACAATTTGCTCAGGGCCAGGCACACCTTTAGTCATAGGAAAACCTGCTAAGAAGCAGCCAGAGCAAACCAATACTGACTCATAGCACATGTGTACTTGCTCTAGTGACCACTTCCAAACCACAAATACTGCAGACAAGCCCTGTTCTGCAAAAATTACACATTCCCAGATCACTCAGCAGGCTGAGCTCATTGCAATGAGGAAAGCCACCATGTTACAAAGGATAGCTTTCTTTACAGATTTGTTCAAGGATGTCTTCGAGCCCATGTAGGGATGTAGGAACAAGCAGTCGGGAGACTGCACCAAAAGAAACTCCAACACATTTTGCTGAGTGCACTGTAAGCTGTGCCCCATCTCTAGACTTCAGTCCTGGCTATCCTCCATAGAAATTAAGTTTACCATGTGCTGCAGACTAACCAGTAATGATATCAGCCACATGAGTATCTCACCAGCTTAATTTCAGATAGTCATACTTGCAGTAATTACATTTCTTCTAAGAAAAGAAAGCTAAGAAGAGAGTGAAGAAGGAAAAAAGAGATGTAAAGGAATACAAAAAGCAGGCTTTGTTTTTTAATAACTTGAAAATGTGACCTACTAGGGAGTGAGCTGCCATTTATTTTGCTTTAGGCCACTTCTTGATTTCCAGTCACTGGAAAATCAGCTGGGTGATGCAAAGGGTTAATCGATGTACAGTGGGGTAGGTCTAGCTGCTTGCTTAACAATCCCCTGTACATCAGTTAACCCTTCGCATCATGGGAACTGCTGACATTATAGCACAGTCAGGTAGATACAGGTCAGCAAAAGCCATCAGAAACAATCTAACAGGCCAAGGTTTACCCTAGTAAAGAGTAGTTAATTGAAAAGTTTCCCTGCTTAGTTCAATACGGTGAAACAAAATCCAAGGATTTTAAGAAATAATAATATCCAAATTAATGTTGTTAGAGTTACAATCCAAATGGAAAAGCTAAATGTAAAACCAGTCTCTCATCTGTCTCGCCTGCCTGCTGTACGCAGAGTCCTATCCAAGTACCAGAGGATGGAAGGTCTCAGTGGAAGCATTCTTTGCTGCAGTTTTGACATGACTACAGTACAGAAGCTGACTCATCCAGAGCTCTGGGATGCCAATACTTATCCTTCTCCATGACTCCATGTTCTTCCTCTGTCCTTTTTATCCTCCCCTCCTCTCTCTTTTTTCTCCTCCTGCCATATACACATACCAAGTCCGCCTGATTTAAGACAGCAAGGAAGATTTGTGTTGGTCATTACATCTCCATCTGTGAAACAGTGTTCTATTCATAGGCATTACCTGAACAGTGATTTTACACAAAATAAAAATGCAAAGGCTATTTCACAAAAATAAAACACTCAAAGTGACTAAATCTGCTAAGCTGACTATTTTCTCTCTTTTGTTCACAGTAATCCTGGTGAACATTTTAAAAGTACAGGGAACATTTTGAGAAGAGGCTTTAAAAAGCAAGTGCTCTCTTGTTCCTACTGCCATTATCAGAAATGCCTGCCCTTGGCCAAAATTTCTCCTCCTCCACTCTGGCACTCACTGGCTGCTAACCTGCTGTTACACACTGTCCCAGGAGTTGAACCACAAAGGCCAAGAGAGAACCGCTTGTGAAAGGACCGTAAAGCATCATGCATTACTAAACTGGAGAACCCATGCAAAAAGATGCTGTTTGTACCTTCTGTTATCTATAAAAGCTGTTGCACTTATTGTGTGCACGTGCATGTCAAAGTTGGCTGGATGGTACAAAATCTGATCTTGTGGCCAGGCAATTCCGCCTTTTGCTCCTTTTACTGTCTGCATGAACTCAGACTAGCGAACTCTGAAAAGCAATTGTCCTGATTTGCCTGAGCACCTAGCCAGTCCACAGATAGAAAAGAGAACAGTTATCAGCTTCATTTTTGGCTTTTTCTGTGGGTTGAATTAACTGCAGAATCAGCACTGCACATGCAATAGCACTGGAAGCTGAACTTACTGCCCTCGGATAACATACTAGTGCTACTACCCCCTGACTAAAAACTGAGAGACAAAGTCCTGGTTGTATTCAATTCACAGTGTATTCTCCTGAAGTGGAGTTTGTCAAGCACTTTTGACAATTTGAGGGTAACACTGTCTTATGTATAGATATTTCACAAGCAGAGAAAAAAACTACCTGGGATACATTATTTGTTAACTGTTCACTCAGCTCATGACGGGTGTGTGACTCTGAACTGTATGTGGCATCTAACATCTCTCTTTTGATAGACAGCAATACCCCGGCAGCCTGCTCTCTGAGCCAGTGCAGACAAGGAATGGACAGCACACGTTCATCAAACTAACATCTGCTTTCAGTTCTCATTTATAGATGTGGAATCCTTTCAACTGGACATTAATCATTCTCTACAGCAGCAATTAGATACTTGAGACAGATCAGAACAAATCAAATTAGCCTTATTTATTAAACAAAAAAATCTTAAGGAGTAAATAAAAAAGACACCAGACCATCCTGTGTGCAGCAACATAAAAAGAAAATTAAGATACTGACACACAGGAGACAAAAAGCTTTCAGGTGCTATTTTCAAAGCCTCAGCTGTAACCAAATAGCAGAGGGCTCTACTGCAGAATGCCTCATGGATTATTTTAGCAATAAGGTATAATTGAAAGGATTATTGTGAATGTAATGTTTCCCTTCCAAAAATTCCAGGAATGCAAAAATGATTCTCATCTGCACTGCGTGACTCATGTTTTTAATGCTGGAACTTCATTTTCACTCGTGAGGAATTCAAGCTCAGGAAAACGTTACCACAGAAATCCTCATTCAACCAACAAAGGAAAATCTCTCTCTCTTTTGTTGCAGTTAAACAAAGCCTAAGAGTTGTATCTTTGGAGAGTCTGGCTTGGTTCAGCTTCAGGCAATGGACATCCTGCACACCAAGGAGAGACACTGCCCTCCTGGGGGGATCAGACAGATCCCTCTGAGGAGCTCACGTTCTCCAGACTAGCTCAAACTTCAAGCAGCTTCTTCTTGCTGGGTTTCTCCAACTTAACATGGCAGACAGCTTTCAGCAAGCAAGGTGAGGGACACTGCCACATTTGCCTGGATATAAGTAGCAAAAGATGTGTAGATGACCACAAGACAAATCTGGCCTGGTCTAGGGGAAGGTGAGCAGCTACCCACCAAACACCTGATACTTACTCTTTCTTTAACTTCCTTCAAAATATGTGTTTATATTTTAATAAGGAAAAAATATAGTATGTTTGTTACAGAAAACTGGCAATGCCTGAGTGAAGAGCTCTCATCGTTTAGATTACATGTATACACAGCATTTCAGGGGTTTTCTGTAAGGAGAGCTAAATGTTAAGCAGATGAAAAGTTTCATGAAAGAATGCCATCTGAGAATGTCAAACAAAATGATCCTCGTCTGCTTGTGCCATAGATCATGAAGCCATCACCTGCTCCCATCCAGAAAGCCCCATCCTGCACTGGGCTGCCCTTGTTGCTGGAAAGCACCCAGGTAGGACAAGCAAGTCCAGAAGAAATGGGGCTCTGCTGCACACCTTGCAAAACTGTGCTGCTTTATCACATCTCCTCTCAGCACCTGTTTAGGGTTCCATAGGTGGGATGGAGGCTTGCATGGGAAGAGGGTCCACACTTGTTTCAGTGACTCCGTCAGACCTCTCCTCCTCCTTCAATATCCACAGCCTCTCATGCCTCTCACTTCTTCAGCTCTGCATACACCTGACCGTAATAACAGCAGAGATACCATCTGGGGTTAGCGTATTACATGTTTATTACTCCTTTGTTTATTCCTTCAGAAATATAAACTGTTGTTACCTGTGCGAGCCTGTACATCTAGCCCAGTTCTGGTGAGCCTTAAAAGCCCCAAATTGAAAACAGCCTAAAGATGTGAGGAATCACAGCCGGTATTGCAGCCCAAAAGGCAGGCAGTTAGCTGAGGTATGGAGAGAGAACCATTGCAACATGCAGCATGTAGGGGTTGTTTTATATTTAAGATTCCCTGGCTTGGAGGTACTGTATTAGCTAGTTAGATGTGGTTATAAATAGACGCGCCTGCTGACATTAATCACAATAATTTGGCAATGTGGCTACCGATGTGAAATTACAAAAGGAACAGGTATCTTGCAAACCTAAGCTCAGTTTATCGTTAGCCAGATCATTTATCAGTCAGGGAAAATAACCTTTCCTGCATGTTCTGTGATCTCATGCAAACAGGAATCTGAGCAAGAGAGGGAGGAAGGGGCCTTGGTTTATTCGATTTGATTTTTCATTTGGTTCAATGTAACTTTAAGAAATATTAATCTGCTCCTTCATTTAATTTCATCTGTACCACTGGCCAAGAGAAACGCACTAATTTATAAGTTGAAGCAAGCCTTGAGATAATGTCACCCACCATTCATCCAAATTTGTCACTAGCATCCCATTAAAGCTGTAATTATTTTTTAATTAAAACTAAGGAAGCTGGCATGCGTGTGCCTACTTTATACATCTGTTATGGGTTAAAATAGCTTTTAAAAAATGTTTTTTTAGACCGCAGTCTTTTGTGGCCATGGCCTATGCCAAAGAAAACGCAAACTTGCTTATTTTCTCCATGGGGCGCAACACTGCCTATGTGTGCCTGAACAGATTCGACTGGCCGTGAAAAGAATTCTAAATAAAACACAAACATGGAATTTGGCAACGCCACAGAAGCAAGCTTAAGACTAATTCCAGCATGCGGACGGCTCTCACACAGCAAGTCTGGCTCCACTATAAATGAAACCAGGCTCTGTAAAATCGCCAGTAAAGTTTGAGTTAGGATTTAAAGAGACAGCACCCTTATTGCAAGGTTTACGGGGGAGAAAACACACACGCGCGGGCGCGCGCGCGCATGCCCCAGCTTATTAAGGAAATTCATGCTGGCCCAATAAGTCTGCCCGTTGCACGCTGTGTTTACTTTCAGCAGTCATTTCCACTTACAAAAAAAAAAATGGGAAGTTAAAAATCAAAACGCACAAAATCCAGCACATTCGCTTTGGACTCGATTTCCAGGAAAAAATGCTGTAGTTATTACTGCAGGGACCGCTGGCAGTGACAGCAATGAATGAAGGACCTACCTGATGGCAAAATCTAAATGATATATTAAACAAAGAACTATGAACGTTTGGGGCAGAGCAGGAGAAGGGAAAGGTGCAGACAGGGAGAAGCTCCATAGGTGGGGTGGCCACAGGCAAAACCAGCCTTTTCCCATCAGACAGCCTAACAAGCAAGATGGTGACTCACTGGGACTTGCTGAGAAGGAGCTATATGCAATCCAGCCATGTGCTGCCATGCAGAGAGGCAAATCTAACCTTGGGGCAAAGAAATCCCGTGGGTAATACCTCCCCAGTAGTCCCAGATGGCCCCAAAGAGCAAAGAAGGAAGAGTGAGGAGAAAGTGAGAAACGGCATTCACTCATCTTTACCTATTAAGGAGAAAACAAATTTAAGAAATCTCAGCTTATAATCACAAAACACGGCCCAGCAAGCTTAAAGGGAAAGGGCAAGGAGCAAATTATTTAAGGCAGTGATGGTGCTGTCTCCCACACACTCTTCCTTACAGCTCTGGATGATACCAGGACACAGAATTAAAATTATACCTCAAGCAGCCACCTCAAACCCTGACCACTGGGTTTCTAGTCAAAAGAGAAGATTTGCTGGCTAGAGAGCTCTAAATATGGGAACAGCTCAGACGTTTATGAGTGTGCTCAACTGCATTAATGAACGTTGACAGTAGTGGTGGAGGCAGGAGCTAGCACCACTGCAGCTTTCACACTGCTCCTCGTGGAGAACGTGCAGAGAAAGTACGAAGGAAATTGGCAGAGAGTTTACAGCAAATTCACAGGATTATTTTACAACTATTCTATGTATCTATTGATAATGATAATGATAGTAAAATATTTGGCTTCAATAGTCAATAGAGCTTGTAAGTTGCTACCTCAAATTTACAATGGTCAGTTTAAGGAGAAACCAGAAAAGAACAGGGAAAGAATATCTTTTATTATTATATTTTATATGAGGTTTTCCAGAAAGATAAAGTTGCTCACTAATCTTGTCCTCACTGCAGGCAAAACCACAATGATCCTGTTCCCAGTTTAATCAACAGTTCACGCATTTTATAACGGATTTGGGTTAATCAGTCCGTAAACACTCAGACCTAATTTTTGGACAGAGTTTGCATTATAAGCCTGTCTGTGCCATAATAAATGAACTTGCTCTCTCCCTGTTCAAACAGAGGAGAGGAAAAAAATAACCCAACTATCTGTTAGAAGATGCAAACTGAAAAATAGCTTCCCTGCAGGCAAAGGGTGCTCGTGCTACACTGAGGTCTTACAAGATTCCTTGAATTTTGTTTTCCAACCTCACCACAGTAGACTGTTTTAAATGGTATGTATATGATTCTTACCTACATCTCTGTACATTCCTGAATTCCATAGACCATGTTCACAGCTGGCACAACAGTACAACACCACTGAAGTCAGAAAACACCTCACAGAAAGATGCTCAACTAAGCATCCCCAGGCGGTCCCTAACCCAGCCCTCAGTGGACTGCCAGCATGGTACTGCATACCCTGGAAGCATCATGCTTGTCACGCAGCCATGGAAGAGATGTAAAGATCAGGTTTAGATCTGGGTCTCATATGAAATAATCTAGGTCAATACAGGACATGCAAGGAAACACTCTGACACACGGAAAGGACAGGATGCTCCCCTCACATTGCCAGGGGATGTACTGAAAATAATACATTTACAGTTGGCTCCAAATAGCTAAGTGACATTTAAACAAGCATAAAAGCTGCAGGTATGTTGTGCAAACTGGCCTCTCTCTAACCAGAGATTCTTTATGTTAATAGCAAAGACAGTAATTTAGAGCACACTGTTTCATGGTGTGATTCCAGCGCCTGTCTCTCCTCACTGCCTTGCTCAGTGCCTGGGTTAACCTCATTCCAGAAGTCCCAGGACCTCTGACTCTTACAGCTGAATTCATAAAAAATGTAAGGTTTTGCTATGTGGGATTTTTGCCTTCTTCCTTCCGAGTGCATGTTTTACTGATTCATTGAACCTGGCTTCCCCAGCCTGAGCTATGGCAGGTTGTGTTAGCTGGAACAGGGACACAGAAGTGGTTTGATTAAGATGAAACCAGGAGGGAAATAAAGATAGCAAAGGCACGTACCATACTCTAGCCTACCAGATTTCTGTACACACTGAAAAAATGCTTCAGAAAAGCCTGTCCAAAAGAAAGCAAACAGCATAAAAACGTATGTTGCTAACAGTTGCTCAGCTGTTTACTGCTTAGCAGAAAGAAGGACCAACATGCAACACACAGGGGCCCAGTGGGGCACACACGAGGTTCATCAGCATGGCTTCTTTGACTCAAATCCCTTTCTGAACATAAAGCATCCCATCTGAGCACAGAATACTTTTATCTATTTTTATGAAGCACTCAACAAAGAAAAAAGAACCCCAGGCCTCTGAATTAGGCAGCTCTGGAGGGACACAGGGTAAGCAGTTCTCTGGCCTAAACCTGAGCCACCCCAGGAATATGTGATCCAATTCCTCTAGATAAATAAAATAAAAATAAAAATTAAAATAAAATAAAATAAAATAAAATAAAATAAAATAAAATAAA
>JBAFWW010051888.1:0-10647 GCA_036873685.1 Agapornis canus
TTTATCCACTGAGTGGTCCATCTATCAAATTGATGTCTCTCCAATTTAGAGACAAAATATAATACATATTATATTATATATATATAATACATATTCCAATATAAAATGGAATATAATGTAATTTTAACTGTTAGCAAGCTATAGAACATGCTAAAGCCTTTTTTGAATCTTCATAGTTCAATCAATGTCTCTGATACTGTGATGCTTACCTTTAAACAAACAGTTCATCCTTCCCTGCTTGATTTTTTTATAACCTGAAATTAACATTTCTTATAAACATAAGCAGTAATAACATTATCTTACAGACGCAACTGAAAACAATGCATCTTGTTCATGCCTAGCTCTCAGTCAAAATGAGACATGCTAAGAATAAAAAAACTTCTAGGTGATAGTGACTGACAGGGGAAGTTGAAGGCTTTAAAGACTACTGTTGCAGTAACCAGGTAGGAGACTTTAAAATTCAAAATAAATTGTCAAATATCATAAGTTTTTAAGAAAGCACACTAAAGCTCCAGATGTTAACTTCTATAGCAATTAGTTTCTTATTCAGTGGGAGCTGGAATTACGTCCAAATGGATGTATGCATGTAGATGGATGTATGGAGATGGTCTGTTATAAACTATTCCTGTATTTCAAGCTATGTAGATGTGTAAGTACATTGTTTTATTAGCAAATGTTAATCTAAACTCAAGTTCCTCTTTGACTGCCATTTCCTGCTGCTGCCCATCTAGCACTACTATTCTGTGGTTCTTCCTGGCATAGGAGTCCTGTTAGAAAGTATTGCCATCCTGAAAAGTAGTAGAAAAGTTCAGCTCCACTGTCTGACTAGCAAATTTCTAACAGGCAAAACTTTCCCCTTGATTTGGTTTAAATTTGGGAAAATACAAATCAAATGGGGAAGAAATTTTAGCTTTTAAATTCTTTATTCCCATCCACTGAATGACTTTGTTGCATATCACATTCTCGTACGGCTTTATAATTTGATGTAGCATAGAGTATTACCACTGTTTACTAACTGGCGTCAACTGCAGTCCCCCTGAGAGATATCAGCGTGTCATGGAAAGAGATGGAGAAACAAAGTGATCTGTACATTGTAGGGCAGACAACCGCATACCTATAGGTGAACTTCTACTGATAGCAACAGTCTGTTAGTGTTCAGAGTGGCTGTGACAGCTGACACAATGGCACCAATGAAATTTTCTTCACACTAAATGAATTCACAAAGAAAAGCCTGAAAACTAGCAGCACTGAAAGCAGAAATGAGAACAAAATTTGTAAATCTGAGATATAATTTTAAATTAGATTCATATATATGGACTCTTCTTTTTAGCAGCTTTTCTTCTCTCCTCTTCACTCCCAACCAGGCTGTTGACTCTCTTTCTCTCTCTCTCTCTCCCTCTTGTCCTTCACTCTCTCACTGTATTCATTCCACTTTGTTCCTCTTTCACCATCACACTTCAAAGACTTCCAGGAGTCAGACAAAGTTCTTTCATCAAGGCAGTGCTTTCTTTCAGGGAAGGGCAAAATTATTCTCTATATAAGGGAGGAGCAGTTTAGGTATTTTTACAATACTCCCCTCTTTAATTTTTTTTTTTCTTTAATATACCCTATACCTATTACTGCTGGAAAAGTCTGAAAGAAATCCAGCAGACTACAGTTGTTAAGGGAGACCTCATAATTTTTTCTGCCCACATCACAGAGGGACTCTTAGTCACAGACCAGAATAGAATCCACATCTATTTATCTATTACAAGTTTTTATATCAATGTTCCCAAATTAAATCCTCTGCTTTAATATAAAGAAAATCCCTTGCTTAAGAAACTAATTTTTCAGATGATTTGTTTTAATAATTTGTTGTTTATAGAAGCCCATATAACTCCAAACTCTTTCTGGAGAGAGAGACTTGAAGTATTTTTCTTCAACTGTACAGAAAAAGCCATCTTAAAGTATCTGACGTCTTAATTTATTTTTTTTTAATAATTAAATTTAATAATAACACTAAGGCGCTTTATGGTCTTTCTCATATGTGGTCTGAGATCTACAAAAGTAAAAGACCAGACATGTTACCAGGTTTTTAATTTCAGCTGTGCAGTGCTTAACTGTCTGTGAGGATGTCATGACACAAAAATTATTATGAAGACTGGCTCAGAGCCAAGCCATGGAAACCACTGATGTTTCTGGTATATATTATGGCTTTAAAATCTTACCAAGCTATTAACATGCAGCTACTGAGGAAATCTGGACCATCTACTGGTCTGAATGGCCTTTATTTGTAAAAATAAAATGTCATTAACAATCAGGTTTATATATTTTCATTTCCATACATACCATATGTATGAGTTTTACGAACTCAAATAAAGCTCACAAGTTACATAATAGATAGCTCTTCCCATATCCACTTTGAAGACTGAAAAAATGCCCATGTCACACTGTCAGTGAAAAATTGCAATTATGGTATGTAGTAAAAAGACTTTACAGGTACAGCGTTTGTTTCAGCAATGGAAATTATATGTTTACGGTTGCACTGAGCTTGCATAGGAACATTTTAATAACAGGGGGCTACTGGGGTGGCTTCTGTGAGAAGCTGTTGGAAGTTTCCCCTGTGAACAGCAGAGCCATGCTGGCCAGCTCCAAGACAGGACCCACCACTGGCCAACGCTGGGCCCATCAGTGACAGTGGAAGCATCTCTGGAATAATGTGTTTAAGAAGGGGGAAAAATTGCTGCATAGCAGCAATTGCAGTCAGAGAGAGGAGTGAGAGCTGGTGAGAGCAGCAGCTCTGCAGACACTAAGGTCAGTGCAGCAGGAGGGGAGGAGGTGCATCAGGCATCCAAGCAGAGATTTCTCTGCAGCATGTTTTGCAGACCATGCTAAGGCAGGCTTTCCCCCTGCAACCCATGGGAGTCTATGATGAAGCAGATATCCACCGACAGCAAGCCAGAGCAGGGTCACAGCCTCCTGTGACCCTGTGGAAAGCCCATGCTAGAGCAGGCTCCTGGCAGGACCTGTGGCACCATAAACAGAGGAACCCACACTGGAGCAGGTTTGCTGCAGGACTTGTGACCGTGGGGGGGAGTGGGGGTGGGGGAAACACACTGGAGCAGTCTGTTCCTGAAGAACTGCACCCATGGAAGTAACAAACACTGGAACAGGGGAAGAATGTGAGGAGTCTTCCCCTGAGGAGGGAGGAGCAGCAGAAGCAAAGTGTGATAAACTGACCACAACCCCCATTCCCCATCTCCCTGTGCATTGAGAAAATATTTAAAATCAGGAGTAAAGTTAAGCTGGGAAGAAGGGAGGGGTGAGGGAAAGATGAAGATTTAGTTTAATTTTTGCATTACTGCTCTGATTTGATTGGTATTAAGCTAATTTCCCCAAATTCAGTCTGCTTTGCCCATGGTGGCAATTGATGAGTGATCTCTTCTTGTCCTTATTTTGACCCATGAGCCTTTTGTTATACTTTTATTGTCTAGCTGAGGAGGAGAGTGATAGAGTGCCTTAGTGGGTGTCTGGTGTCCAGCCAGGGCCAACTCACCTCAATTTTATAATTTGTAGGATGTTTCAAACACTTGGGAAATAAACATGAATTTAAGAAAAAAAAAATAATAACAGTAATAAAAATACTACTCGTTGAAAACTGTAGCTACTACAGATACCCACTGACTTCCACTAGGTAAATGCTAGTTTCTGCAGGCTTTCTGACTGCACACCTTTTTTCTTCCCTTCAAATTAATTTTACCACAGACTACAATGTCTAAACACTCCCTGAGGGCTTTTGCTAACTGAAAAAGGAGAGCTGTTGGAGGACTGTATACAAGATGAATACTTTTCACTACTCAGATACAAGTACCTCAGAGACACTTCCCAAACATTTCAGTTATTGCAGTGTGTTCTTTATGTTGGAGAATGGTCTGAAGTACACTTTTACCCACTCTTTGAACTGGTGTCCTGGGTTCAGCAGTAGCAGTCATTTTTCTCCTTCTCAGTAGCTGGTGCAGTGCTGTGGTTTTGACTTTCAGCCTGGGAATAACATTGGTAGCACCAATGGTTTTAGTTACTGCCCAGTAACATTTACTCTGACCAGGGACTTTCTGATTCTCATGCTCTGCGAGGGAGGAGGGGAAGCCGAGAGGAAGTAGAGACAGGACACCTAACCCAAAGTAGCCAAAGAGGTATTCCATGCCACAGCACATCATGCCTAGTATATAAACTGGGGGCAGTTACCCAGAAGGGTTAGATCAGGCTGGGTATTGGTCAGCAGGTGGTGAGCATTTGTATTCTCTTCCCTTGTTATTTCCCTTATCATTATTATTAATGGTGGCAGCAGTAGTGATTTGTGTTATATCTTAGTTACTGGACTGTTCTTATCTCAGCCTGTGGGAGTTACAGTCTTTTGATTCGCCTCCTCATCCCTCTGGGAGTGGGGAGGAGGCAGGCGGGGGAGTGAGAGAGCAGCTTAATGGTTCTGAGTTACCGGCTGGGCTTAAACCACAACTGGTACTGTGAAAAATCTATTGCTAAAACAAATTGATTACGATTATTAGCTTCACCTTTAACTTTTGTGTGTCTGCAAATAGATCATCTCTGTTGGCCAAAGTGTCCTTATGTTTCCTATTTAGATCATTATCATGGAATCCAAATAATCAAAAATGTTGCTTAATGCTGCTCCTTGTGGATTCTTTGTGAAGTTCTTGGTCAATATGCTTAAGAAATTTCTATTAGTTTGCTTTATCTGTGAAACCATCCCAGCCTTCCTCGTGTTGTGCAGTCTCCCACAGGTGATAAAAGGATTAAAACTGTGAAAGCTTCACTGGACCAGAATAAGCATAGTTCCCTGACCAAATAAATCTGAAGGAAGATAACTTCTTGGGGGTAATGGGTTTAAACTTAAACAAGGAATGTTCAGGTTAGGTATAAGGAAGAAGTTCTCTACTGTGAGGGTGGTGAGGCACTGGAACAGGTTACCCAGAGAAGTGGGAAATTCTCCATCCCTGGCAGTGTTCAAGGCCAGGTTGGACAGAGTTTGGGTGACATGGTCTAGTATGAAGCATCTTTGCCCATTGCAGGGGGGTTGGAACGAGATGATCTGAAGGTCTTTTCCATCCCTAACTATTCTATGATTTTATATTCATTAGAATTTTGGATTCTTCAAAACCAAAAAAGTCTGGACTATCTCTGAGGTACAGAGCTAATGTATTGCAAGGCCTCAAAAAAAGGTAAGGTTATTTTCCCCCTTTTTTCATACTACCATCTCCCTGACAGCTTTCAGCCTCTCTATTTTATGTGGATTAAGTCTTTGCCAGATGCTGTTTTTTCTGAGATCTCCATTACATAAGCTCTGCTTTATCAACAAGACCATATTACTCATATTTAAAAAAAAAAGCCAAAACGATATTCTGTTGTGCAGATAATTATGATGAAATCAAATCTGTATTTACCCAGATTTTAGAGAATGCTGAATGTTTGCTTGCTAACAGCATGATAATTATCAATGAACAGGGAAAGATAAAGCAACACACATATACACATATCCTCCTATTTCTTTTTTGACTTACTTACATCAAACACACAGTAAACACACTTAATAATTCACAGAAGGCTAAGCCAAAGTCATCCATATGGGTGAACAAATCCATATTTTGAAGACTATGCTCTGTCTGATACTCTAAAGTGGATATGCAGATCATTATGTATTCTTCACCACAGGTCAGTTGCTTAGCTACCAGAGAAGTATAGAACTACTAATTGAAAGTATTCAGTATTGCTGGCAACATTTGCTGAAGGACACTGGTCTTGGAAACAGTCAGATATAAATGCTGCAAGACAAAGGATGAAAGAAAAATCTGTAAAACATCATCTTGCTGAAAATAACAGATGTCTTTCTTCAGTATTATGATGTATGGATTCTCATCAGTAAAATGGTATTGATTCTGATGATCAGTCATCAAATGATCCTGTGATGAATTTAGTAGTTGTAAAGATCAGTTATTCTCAGCAAGTTAATATATTGTGTTTATACCTAATTTGTTTAAATGTAATATGTTTAAATGTAATTATTGTTGAAATGACTGGAGTAATTTCCTATTTATATCTCCAACACATTTTCAAATGTTTAAATTTTTCCAGGGTTTATAAACTAAAAGGAACAGAAAAAAAAAAAAAAAAAAAAAAAAAAAAAGAGGGATAACTGGACAGAATATGACCCTCTCACAAGATCTCTAATTGTTAAAACACTTCTATTTAGTTCATATGTAAACCTGAAACTCTGTAGTGAAAACAAACACTCCTTTTATTTTTTAACTTGGAGAAAATCCAACAATATATTATCAACTTTTCTTCCCACAGTATTATCTAGTATAGATGTTCTTTTTATTATTTTTTTTCCTTTTAGTCAATATTTTGTAACTTCGTTTTCTGCCAGTACTAATGCCTACAATATAAAAGTTAAGGCCATCTTGCCAGGATAAATGACAGGCCTTCTTTAATCTATTGTCCTCCTATCAGACTTTTCAAATAAGATATTTTCAACCTTTAAGTTGCCAGGCTAGAAAATAAACTTGGTCTAGAATTACATTCTACTGAAATCTTTGGATATAAAGCATTCAGAAAGCATTCCTTGAAACACAGTCTTAGCAGTTTTATTAAGAAAATGAATTTAAATAAATAAAATAGAATTAAATGACTTACTGCCCCTTGTTAATTTAGCACATTTATACCTACCTATTCTTTCATATCCTAGCAGTGTTAATTAATCAAGTGTGACAATGCAGGGCTTCAGCTATATAACTTGTAACCCAGTAAAACCTTTTCATAATTTCATCATTCACTGTGAATATAAAAAAAAACCAAACCAAACCAAACCAGATTTTTGCTTAAATTGTGCAGTTGCCCATTACAGAGTATGTCTAGGATTGTCCCTTTGATGCCTTTGTAAAATGTCCCTAAACAGAGTCACCAGGAAAAGTCATAACTTCAGCCCACACAGTTGCACATTCTAAATAACACATCCAGTTGAACATCCATATATTTATGACTGCATCGCTTTGGAGCCAGAAAAAGGTCAGCAAGGAGGTTTATATTGCCCTTTGTAGAACTAGTACATGATTCACAGGGAACACTGAACAAAATACCACCTGAAGCATAGAGACCTATTTAGTATACCAGAGCCTCTGTAATTTTAGCGATGAATTTGACCAAAATTTCAGTTTCCTTAGACAAACAATTTTTTCTGCTTCTGTAAAATGGTTGTAGTTCTACAACCACTAAAGCATTCACTCAGTAGTCTCAGCTAACATCACCGAGGGAACACTGTCAATGTCCCTACTTCCTTGCCATCCCTTGGGACTTTGCAAAGATAATGCCAGTGTATGTAGGCACTGCACTTATCTTAGGTTTCCTTTCTCTAATTCTCTTTCAACTCTGAGCATTCTGTTACATGGAAAAAGTAAATTTAACTTCATAGACTTAACTTCATTCATTTAACTGAAAATGTTAACACTGTAATTTTTATTATAGGAAAATGTTATTGCATATTCCATCTGCCTTATATTTAGTACATGTTTAGAAATCCTATAGGACTCAGCTTGCCCTGGAACAGAAAGTAGATTAGAAAGTGTCTGTTTGTGCCTGTACTGTTGCCTGCATCCTGCCACTTTCCTGACAGCTATCACTACCACAATGGCCACTGCATCTCTGTAGCCTCCCTCCCACAAAGGACAGAGGAGAGGGAGTTGTCACTGTCACTATCCATGGTCAAGAAGCTGTATCTTGAAGACCAGAATGATTTGCTATGCCTGACAGAAAACAAAGAGAAGGTAACAGTTATCAATACACTATCATCGAAGATCAAATCTACCACCTCTCTAAACTGATTTTTTAGTTTAATTTCCCAAATAGTTCTCTTAGCTCCCTAAAATCAGCAAAATTTACTTATGGGTATGTTATGCCTTCTCCTGCACCTTTTGGATAAAATGCATGCTCTTTCCTCTGACAGATGTTTTCCTTCCCTTGTGATCTTTTCAGAGGTCAAGGAATCTTTGGTCCCTTTTTAGGTGTTCCTATTTGATGTAAATATAAAACTTCTAGCATAGAAGCCTTAAGTGTTTTGGTAAATACTGTTCTAAGTTTGAAAAATAAGCAGGTGGTGATTGAAAGAAAAATACTTTTCATCCCAAGAAATATGAAGCAGTATTAGAAAACAACTAATAATATTGCACATTCAAATCAGAAGGTATGGATAATTCACAAATAATAATTGAAAATGGCTTGGCTGATGAAGACCCTATAGAATTAATACTCCATTTGAACCATCCTGGAAGCTTCAAAAGACTGAGAAGAAATTGCTACTGTGTCTTTGGTATAACAGGGTGAAAATAGCAACCCAAACAATATAAGTTCTTCAGTGTGAACATTTTCACAGATTAAATAGCATAAATAGCAGTGCAAGATTCAGTTGAGAGATAGCTAAATTAAGGAAAGCTAAATTAATTTATTACAGTAACTTGAGCTAACAGAGCTACCTTTGGATGCTCAAATGTATGAACAAGGAAACACTGAATAGGATAGGGGAGGTTATATAGCACCTCTGTATATAGTGCTGGACTGCTGTGTCTTGTTCCATATTTCACATTTCAAGCCACACAGTAGCAACTTTGAAGGCAAAACCAAGCAAACAACACCCCACAACTGATAAGACTCATTTGTTAAGATTTCAGGTGGGTGAAAGGAGATGGCTCAGTTAGGTGGAAAAATATAACAAAGTTTCAAAAGGCTGGTTCTGGACTTTAGAAATTTTAATAAAAAAATAAGCATACATTTTAAATACCAATACTTTGATGCAATGCTTTGACATCAAGGATGAGATCAAACTACTACATTGAGACTTAGATTTAAAGACTACAAAACTAACTCTGCCCCTTTGATTCTCACAAATTAATCTGCAAAAAGAGCCAGAAATGCACCCTTACAGTTAATTTCGAAAGCCAGCAGCATCCTGGACTGCATTAGGAAGAGCACCACCATCAAACAGGTCTATGATGTAGCTGATCTTTCCACTCTACTCAGCACTACTAAGAAGCAGCTGGAGCTCTGGGTTTCATAGGACAGGAGGCATGAACATATTGAAGAGAATCCAGTGTAAGACCAGTTAGGTGATTCAAGGCTTGGAGCATCGAACTATGAGACAGCTGAAACATTTTGCCCAAAGCACAGGAAACTGAGGGGTCATCTTATCAATGTGTATCAGTATTTGATGGGAGGAAATAAAGATGTAGGAACCATACTTTTCTTAGAGTTACCTAACAAAAAGTCAAGAGGCTGCAGTCAGGTACTGAAATACAGAAAATTCCATTTAATTACAAGAAAAGATGCAATTGCTTAGAATGGTTTGGTTTGGAAGGGACCTTTTAAAGATCTACTAGTCAAACTCCCCTACCATGGGAACGGATATCTTTCAGTAGATAAGGTTGCTCAAATCTATAGGGTGATTGAACACTGTAAGAACTTGCCTAGAGAGGATGTGGAGTGTCCACCTTTGGGGACAGCCAGAGCACAACTGGACACATTCCTAAATTATCAGCTTTTGTTAACCTTGCCTTGAGCAGTGGGATAGTACAAGATGACCTCTGCAGGTCCTTCTCAACTTTAATGGTTCTGTAATTCTATGATGAAAAAAATAAAATAAAAGGACACTTGCAGTACTGATGGATACTAAAAAACTGTGAGCAGGTATTTTACATAGAGCTTCCCACAAAGCTTTTTTATTAGATACTGAAATAGTTCAGATATTAAAATTTATCTCTGGATTATTAAATTAAGGCATGGACACTTACCTTATGAAATTTCCCTTTCTTTCTCTTACTCCTTTGTACAAACACGCACACAGATATATTTTTCTTTCTTTCTTTATACAACCAGGCCTATCATACAATCACTAAAAATTCTGAGGCATTTATGTCACTGTGAGTTTTAGTAATCTTTTTTTGTTTTCAGTTTCCATGAACCCTTGTTTTTGACAAACAGACACAACTGTAAATTGCCTAAATGGTATTCAATAAACTATGGGCCACAAAATTTTCACTTATTACATGTGTACCCATGCATGAGAGTTAGGAGGCATTCCTCCAAATAAGAATTTAAAGTTTTCCCGCAACAACAACAATAAAAAAATCTATAATTGCAAAATCAGTGTTTTCCAGTTTTTTCATTTTAAGCAACTTTCTGATTTTCTATCTTTATTCTGTGCCTTCCTCTACTAATTTTCAGAATTTCCTATGGAACATAAAATTCTGACCAGGTTTACTATCACATATTTCCATCATTAATATTTGGAAATTAAATCCAAAGCAAAGACTTTTACCACAACTATTCAGTTGTATTCTGTAAAAGTTCTTCCTACTACGTATCTGGAAAGCAGTCAGAAAAGCAGTGTTTAGAATAACAAAAAGTTAACTGAGAGTCCCCATATTGCATGCTTCTTAACCCAGCAATAAATTTCTTCTTCAATCATATATCACTGACTCTGACATACAGAAGTAAACTGAACTGTCCTATTGAACAAGTGGCTTATACAAAGAAATGGTTTCCCACTCATTTTCTGACTCTAAGCTAGTCTTTGAAAACATCATTCCTGGATAATTACCTCACATC
>JBAFWW010051890.1:0-14697 GCA_036873685.1 Agapornis canus
TGGAGCAACCTGGTCTAGTGGAAGGTGTCCCTGCCTGTGCCAGGGGGTTGGAACTGGATGAGCTTTAAGGCCCCTTCCAACCCAAACCGTTCTATGATTTTGTATGGGCAGGCACATAGCTAAAATGTTTCTACTTTGACTTGGTTCTAGTTTAAAGATTATGGTACACTTCCCGAAATTCTGCAGTGTTTTTTCTTATTTTCTAAATGCAGAATGTGTGTTGAAAAGCCAAGTCATGTATTCCTGTCAGCAAAATGTGAACTGAGAATACTCATGAGGTGAGTAGTAGGGCAGTAACTGAAGCCATCAGAACTTTGTAACTTTTGTAAGCTCTGAGGGGTTCTATGATGTACCTAAAAAACAATGCAGAAACAAGGGATGTATTTTAAGATGGATGGGAAGTGTGTGATAGCAATGCTAACAGTTAAAAGTACTTAAAAATCCTTGATGTAAATGTACGTGTACATGTGGTTATTGGTGCGGTTGTATTTGTGTCTGTATATTTATACACATGGAATCCTAGAATCAACTAGGGCAGCAAAGACCTTTAAGATGATCCTATACATATGTGTGTGAGTGTCCCATGATAAAAAAAAATATTAGGAATTACAGGAAACACCAGTGCTATATTATTTATTAATGTGTGTATTTCTGCCATGCCATGCCTCAGAACACCCTTCTTAGTGGTTGGCAGTAGGTGGTTGTCTTAAATTCAGAATGCCAGTGTTCTCTAGAAAACTAACAAGATGGACAGAATAGTTGGAGTAAGATCCTTTAGTCGAAACCCAGAATGCACATGAGCAGAGGAGCTTGTTGATTTGACGGAATGAAATATTGCAGCCAGTTTTTGTTTTACATACCCAAATATTACATCCACAGGTGGGAATAAGCACAGGTGAATTTAGGTTTTCGTTATTCAATTTGCAACTGTCTAATCTTCCCTGTGGTTTTGAATCACCCAAAGAAACTTCAGTTTTCAGGGGCCAAGTGCTGTGTGAAGGTCAGTTTGGGCTATTTTTTGCGTTTTGTAATAACTTGTAAAACAGGTTCAGGTCATTGTCATGGCTTTATAGCTATTTTCAGGAAAGGTATTGCTGTTTAAGTTCCATTCATCCCCTTAACCTCCTCTCAGTGTTATGGTTGGACAGGATAAAGTTTCTGTTCATATGGATCTAATATTGATATTAGACATGCCAAGAAGGGAAGTGGAGGAATGGGATATGAAAATTTAGTGATGATGAAATACAACTGTGTTTGGTATTGTATTTCTGAAAAGCATTTAACTGCCAGTCTTTGTATATGGTTTGGTCCTGATTGTCTCATACATCAGTTTTATCCTGATGCACATGCTCTTACCTCATTCTACCATAGACAGAGCAGGATCAGGACAGACTCTTCCTTTACAATTACCTATAAGAGCATGATGTCAATATTTTTGGGTTTTTTTCAGTGGCATTTCAATTCTCTTATACTAGAATGTGGCTCATGAATAACTACCATTGTGGATATGTATTGAGGTTAAAAAGGAAATATCAGTTATCTGATCAAAATTGAACAAAAATGAGTAAAAGGAGCAAATACTTATTGACCTTGCAACTTTGTTCTCAGATTTGTCAAAGGCAGCTGTTTCTTTTCACTATTTAAATGAGAGAAACCAGTAATATAAGCGACATCATGTGGGTATTAGAAGCATCCAATTGATTTTAGAGGGATAAATGTTATGAAAAGAAATTATGTGTGCTTTGGGGAGAATTTTCGAACAGAAACATTGCAGTAGGTGAAAGGGGGAAAATATGATAGTGGGAGGGGGGATATTAATAGCATTAATAGGACTCTAGTTAGATTTCATTATATGAAACTGTTCTGTAGAATTTCTGGATCAATTGAACTTAGATGCTAAGAAAACTGCGTTCATTTGTTCTAACTATTTTAGTGCAGCCCCTAAGGTTTGGGAGGCTTTGGGTAGAGGCTAGTGCTGGATGTCAAACTCAGTACACTTCACCTGATTCTCACTGAGATTTATCAAATCATTGATAACCAGCCCTACTCATTAGGGATAGAAAAGGGAGGTAGTAGTGGAACAAAATAAATAAAATCTTGTATTTGTAAAGGTGACTGCTTACTGTGGCGTCTGCCAAGGCTCTGAAAAGATAGGTTAGGCTGCTTAAGCTAATGAACTTCTTGTGCTAAATAATCAAACCTTATTGTTGCGTGGTTTGTGTGCTGGTCTTTTGGTTTGGTTTCATTTTGTTTCGTTTTTTTTTCTCTTCAGTCTAGTGTTTCTCTATTTTAGGTTTTCCTTCCCTTCTGCATATGAATTCCTGCCATGTGAGTTTAGGTGGCTCATTACAGGCTGGAAGGTGAGCAAGGAAAGCTTGACAGCAGGCAGCAGAGTGTCCTTAGGACAGAATCTACTGTTAAAACTGCCAGTCACCTTCTTAGGTATCTTAATAAATAAGGATTTCCTCTGTCTCTTGTTCAAATGCAAGGACAAAAGTACTATAAATGAGGGGAATATTTTTACTCTACTTAAGAAATATTGTTTAGTTATTAGACGTTAGTAAATTGAGACATTTCTGGGGAGGTCAAACACTTTCCTTTTTACCTGGGCGTAAAACCTGTTATTCTACTCCTGCTTCTGGCTTCTTTTTGATTAGCTGACAAAAATATTGCTCCTTTTTCCAGTTAGCAAGTATGGAGTAGAAAATAAAGGTTAGATTGGAAGGAAGATAGATGGTACTTTAAATAAATGCTTCTAGGTCAATGTTGGGATGGAGATGGGTTTTGTTACAGGTTACAGATCTATAACAGGATAAATGACAAATCTACTCTTTCTTTGTTTCAGAGTTTAGGTATGCCTTAGAAATCTGCTTTATTTAAGTAAAATTTGTGTTGTCCTTGATGGGTGTAAGTGCTGACTATGTCATTTTACTGGTGCTTGCCACTGTCTTTGGATCTTGCTTCATTTTTATTTGGAAATAAACTGTCTATGAAGTTGTCTTTATAGACTGAAATAGTAATGCCTATATTTCTTCCTGCTGCCAATCTACAGTTTTCTAAGTTAAAAAAAAAAACCCAAAACCAACCAAACCAAAAGGGGGAGAGGGAGGGAATGGGGAAATTGAGAATTATGTGGATTTATATTTCATATCTTTGTCCCCACCATAATTGCTTGATCTTAAAGCAGATTTATAAATTAATAATTTGCATTGTATCATATTAGTTTCCTCGATGGTGTTTGATAGTTCTCTGAAGGTATGATTCATTAGCATGGAAATGACAACATAGTCTGTTTTCAAGCTAATTGCTGTGTAGAGCATAAAGCTAAGTTCCTTGAGGTTTAAATTGCTCATACAATTCATATCAGACGTCAATCTGTGTTTGCCCCGTCTACCTCAAATACTAATTACAGCTGTAATAAAAATGGTCTGCTAGTGCCTCAGGAGAGAAGCTGCTCAACTACCAGGAACCTGCGGGTTGAGAACATCTGGAGTAAGCTTAGGTACAAAGCATTAGCCTACCAAGATCCGACTCATTAAATAACAGATTCAATGTAAAAAATCAGCCTTTTGGCATGAAGCTAATGATAATAAATCCTAGCTCCTGGGTAGAGTGCATTTGTATTTTCTGTTCATCTGCTGGAACCCTGAGGACAACTAATTTCTATATACATGCCTTGGTAGTGTTATGTACCTTCCTTGATGGGCTGTGGACAGCAGAGCTCGGATGAACTGAGTACAACAAAAAGAAAACGTAGAAAGCCTGTTTAGCATAATACTAAATAATCTATCAATCTTTAAGTGTGTCTTTGGGATTGACAGGAGCATTGTACTCTGGGGACTATAAAAGTAAAATGGACCATGTTTACTAAAAAGAGCCAGACACTGCATTGGTTTTGGAATGAGGGTTTGTTTCTGTTTCTTCTATGGTGTTTACATCAGGGATTTGCCTGGCCACTTACAATTCTGCTCCACTGGTGTGTAAAGAGGGTAGCTTCAGGCCTTAGATTCCACTTTCTGTGTGGATCATCCTTCCCTGTACTGAAAATGTGATGCCTTTCCTACCATTTGGCAGTTTTCAGCTTTACAAGGAAGCACTTCAAAAGAAGAGGCTAAGCAAATATGGTGGCTGAACTTGTCACAGGCTGCTTCACAGGAATTGGACTATTGTGGATGTCCTGTGAGTTAAATTTTATAGGGAAAGCATATGTATTGCAAGCTTAGCAAGAGATTAGAGGACCAGGGATATGTTCTCTCTTGCACTGAATGTTTACATATTACAGAGAAAGTAAATGTACTCTTTGAGCTTGTTTCATTAAACAAAGGCAATTTCTGTGAGAGATACTCTCTGTTAAGATTTTACCAAAGCCATCAGATTCAGATGCTACTTTTTTCTACTCGCCTTTGTCTGCCTAATTTTTCATGCTGCTCTTATTCAAAACCATAAGGTAAATAGACAGCTTTGCCAAAGATAACTTGAACATAAGTTATAAACAAGTTTTACAGGGCAAAGATTAAATATGTCGAGGAGGATACTGAGTTGATCAGGGAGTTTTAGTAGGTAGACAATTGGAGTGGTTCTTGCTAGAAACAATTGAAAACATAGCTCCCTGCCTCTCCTCACCTAAAGAAGAATTTTATCGGTACTGTTTTCTTTTTATTCTTTTTCTTTGCTGCCTCTGAATTGTATTTGCTAAAAAGCCTTAACTTCACAGTTTATTCTAGTGGAAGGTGTCCCTGCCCATAGCAGGGACATCGGAACTGGATGATCTTTAAGGTCCCTTCCAACTCACACCATTTTAAGGTTCTATTTCAGACTGTGTAGTAAAAAATGAACCACAAATGGTTAATCAGACACCAAAATTTGAACACCTAGAGTCCGGTGATCATAATTTCTTCAGTTTGACTACGTGAAAAGTGGAAGGATAAAAATACTTAAACTAAACTATATCCACTCAGTACTGGACTTCAAAAAACAGACTCCAGTGTGACCTATAATGCATGAGAATTTAATATATACATCAAAACTGGCAGCAGAAAAGTATTCAAAGATCTCAGGCAGATGTATAAGCTTTGTCTCATACAGCACTAAAGCAAAAATGCTGAGACATCTTCAGTATGGAGCTATTTTGTGCCTCTAAAACTTGGGAATAAAATAATAATAATAAATAAAAAGAGAAGATGGACAGAAAAGCATTTTTTATGAAATTAAATTTTCTTTTAAGTTTGCTATCAGTATTTGATTGTTTCACTAAGGTTTGTGTTAGTAATTATGGGTAATGAGGAATCTTTGCAAGTGACCCTGTAAGAGAAGTGTGTACCAAGAAATCAGCTACTGTTAATGAAGAATTCTTGCTTCAGGCGTGCAGCATAAACAAGACACTAGACTGCAAACACAAAATAATTGGCTGCTCCCAGTTCACCTGTCCTTTCTCCTGCTTAGTTCTCTATAGCTAAACAGCAAAAGTGAAACTAATTTGAAAAGAACCTAAAAAATTACTTAGCTTCAACCAGGAACTTTGTGTCAAATGAGTTGCCTTCAGCAGAACTGTGTTGCACTATGCCAGTGGGCAGTCTTGCCTTGCAAATGTATGTATTTGCTGATGTAGAACCATAGTGCCAAATGCCCAAACTACCATTCTCCAAGCAGTATGCTTGAGAGCGTATGTTTCTTAATGCAATGTTACCAGGGCCCGGTGTGCCAATGCCTACTGCCAGTTTAATGGATGAGTTTTTATGGAGCTAAGACTTATTTCTCCCTTCCTCAGATGTATTGTGCAGGATCTACTGCAAGCTGGTTGTTGGTTTCATAAAGCTTTCCCCCCAAGGCTTACTTGCCTAAAGAGAGAAGTGATTGAGCCAAATTATCACCCAAAAAGTGACATGTATTTTTCTTATGGGAAAGGTACATTGGACTCTTAATGTTTGCTGTGTGCATTGAAACAAATGTGTCAAAACAAAGCAAATACCAGGAGAGCCAGAAAAGAAACTCTGACTCCTTCTGAGTGTCAGGGGTTTTTGCAACTAATAACTTGTATTAAATATATTATAAACCATAAATTTTTGAGTATGAATAGCATGAATAATTATTTTTGATTTATTAGCCGAACAACATTCAAATAAATAATATTTCTTTTTTCATATCCTCCTGCTCTCCAATGTTACAAAATCCTTGAAGTGTCTGTTATGCAGGCTGTGGATTTGTACTACTTTTGAAGTTTAATGTATGAAATATGAAGTTAATTACTTTGAAAGGTGAGAATGTGAAATATCAAACCTATTTATTTATAGCTGCTTTACTTTGTATGAAATAAGCTAATACATTGAGGATAATTCTCTGTTTTCTTCTTCCTGAAAGAATCATTCACATGAGGGGTGCGATTTTTGTACTTCCACTACCATGACTCTGTTAACTGTGAACAAGATCAATAAGAACTACAGTGTTACCTGTAAGTGCTTTAAAATCTGGTTGGTTTACATTATTGTCAGAGATAAAAGCTCAAGTAGTTGAAAATATCAGTTTAAATCTTATGCATACTCATAACTGGTCCATTGAATGTGAGTGATATAGCTCATATATATAGCTCTTGTTTGCTTTTGTAGCTTCTTTGCTACCTTTTCCTTTCAGCAAGAGCTATTTAATGAATCAGATCAAATTAAAATAATTTGGAAATTACTCCGTCATTTAGTATTGTGCTCTCCCTTCTTTCATTCTTTTCCAGCTTGAACTTAAAATATGGGTACCTTCAGAATATGATCTTCCTGAATGCAGCATGTAGCTCCCTTTGGAAAACCTGTAGTGATTCAACACAATGTGATGTTGAATCACATTTGTTTATGCACATGCAGCTCTAATGATAGAGTTGTGTTAATAAGACTACTTCAGATACGAATAGTTAGTACTTAATAGGTGTCCCTTTAAGGAAGGGCATTGCTTTTTAGGCAAACACGCATTAGTTTATTAGGCTGTGCAAGGAAAGCAACTGAAATGATGTCATATTTTGAGTTTGTAATGTCAGATCTGTGGTACACTTCTCAGGACTATTTCATGTCACCAAAGCACCCTGGAGGAAAAAGAGTGAATGAATACAAAAACTATTTCTGTTTTCTCCCCTTCCCTTTATAAAATTGATCACAAAAAAATTGTAAAATCAAAAATGCCAGCTTTTGGTTGTAATAGAGATAAAAGATAAGAAGTTAAACAGCAAGCGCAGGATTGTGTAATGAGTTGGTGAGTGATACAAGGTTTGATACAACACTAAATGTTATGCTACCAAACATTTGGATCCGTTTAACTGAAGTAGATTTCCAAAGGTACTGTCCTTTCTATGAGATGCGTAGGTACAATTCAGTTTGTCTGGTTTTGTTATTGGGGATTGTGTTCTTGGAAAAATACAGGGATTTGTACCTAGTACAATTTCTGTAGAACTCCATTCAAATATTTAGAATCCCATTGCTCTTAGTGCATTGAATTCGGTGGGGTTTTTCCTATAAGAATGGAAAATCTCGATTCATATCAGAGTTTCATGTGGTGACACAAAATACTTATTATCAGGGTGTGGTGCCAAACCAACTTTGACTTTAAAGCCTAAGTTTTGCTGTTAATTAGTAACCACTTTTAATATTAAGTGAACACAAACTACTGACAAGTATTCATCCAAAAAGAAAGACATTGAACGTTATATGGCTCCTGATGTAGCTTCCACTGAGGTCAAGTTAAGTTGGCCTCTCTGCTGTAATTGATGTGATGCAACTCACCTATTTTCACGTTTTCATAGTCTATGATAACCTGACATATAAGGATGTACTGTATGTAAATAAGAACAATCTCTGTTTGTTCAGAGAATAATCTTGCTGGTCTGACATAGTGTGCCACCTCTTTTTGCTACTGCTGTGTGTCAGTTATTTGATCTTAATAACAGTCTTAATAATTGAACCACACACCATAAATAAACTCTTACAGACAAGCACGATGTTTACTTCCTGGAGAATGCTTGCCAGCCAAGTCTTGCAACAAGAGCAGTGAACAGAGGATGCAGGTGAAATATTGTTGGGCTTTGACCAAACCTTTAAGAAATAGACTCTTCAGGTCTCCATCTTAGTAATGCTTTAGAGCTCATACCTCCTAACTCCAGCATTTCTGCACGTGTGTGAGGGCACCTGTTGGGTGTTGCTTGTGGTGTGAGTGGATGTGTGCAGCAAGAGAGTTTGGAGTGTGACTATCCAAGTCTTTGTCAAAATAGCACTTTTGATTTCTGAGCTATGTAGGAATGCCTGATTTTGTATGTGCAAGCATTTTTTCCTAAATTCTCGTACCTGTGTGTGTGTAAATATATCATCAAGGCTTTACATCACCTCTGCTTCTCTGAAGTTAATGAATTAAATACAAGATTCTTCCCATGATAATGAATAACTAAAAAAGCATGGGTTTTGTAGCATTCCAAGTGTTTTCAGTATGGTCCCCAAGAAAAAGAAATATAGAGGAAATTACCTTGTATTTTGGCTCGGGTCAAGTGATGACAAAGTTATCAGGAAGTTAATACCCCAGATTTTGTAGTCAGCACAAATCATAAAATGGCTATGTTGAACACAGCTTTCACCCTGTAAACAACTAGTCCTTTCTCATACCTAATAATACTGTCATTTTCTAGCATTAAACCCTTGCATGTTGCTTTAGTTAGCCATTTGGTGATATATACTAAAAGGCAAAATAACGTAACTCTCAAAAAGAGTGGACTTGTCCTTGGTAAGTGATCTCATATTGTAATTCCCCTTGAGAAAACCATTCTACAGTTCAGGTACAAGCTAAATCAATAAGCCCTTTAAGTTGCTAGTGGATTATACAGGTTACACTCACTTTCTAACTTGGAATGCACAGTGGTAAATAAGTGTCTCCTTTACAGCCTCCTGTAAGACTGACTACTGTTCACTTTGATTGTGGGAATTTGTAACTGAACTCTGCTGAAGATTGGATAGTTTTTCACAGTCAGACTGCTTTTCAGTGATACTTCCAAGTTCAGCAGGAAAGGTTTTCATACCAAGGACTTATACCGGGGGATAGGATCTTCCCCAGAACTCTGTCTGTACTATCTGAGGTCGGGTAATAGTTATTTTAAGACCTGAGTGCTTCCAGAAAAGCAATTAACATTTTTAATTCCCTCAAGGCCAAGCCATTATCAGTGAGAAGTTGAATATAGGTTCAGGCTAACTGATGTAGGTTATTTAAATAAGCTACTTAACTGAAGAGAGATATTTAAGTGCAGTTTGGCATTGCCTTTTGGTTTGTTTTTTTTTTTCCCCTAACATTTTTACATATTTACTGCAGAGGAGCACAGTTTTCAGAGATGGGAATATGTGCAGCTTAGCTAGCCTAGATATTTCTGTGATCTTGGTATTTTTTTCAGTAGGGAATTAACATAGAGTTGTTCAAGTTTTAATTAAATTCCTGAACATCTTTTGAATGTAAATCGTTACTTTTTTATTATATATTGCTTTTCTAGAAGAAACAAATAATCATCTGAATGAAGAAATCTGATATTTTGAACAGTTAGGAAAATGTAAATCCTGCAGTAACATCTGTAGTTGGACAGCATGCCTGTAATAGTATGCTGATAACCTGGGAAATCTGTCCACTATGAGTTTACGTATTACAGTAGTTACACGTGACGTGCTACAGCCTGTTCTTTCCAGTTTTGATAGGACTGATTTGGAGAACACTTGAATGAGGATTACAAAAGACAATGGAAAATTTATAGAACTTTGTGAAAGTCATGCTGAGAAATAGTAAAAATATAGGTAAGTTCATGAAGTTATTCTGATCTAGTAAAAATGGGCTGAATACACAGTGAAGGAAGCTGCTCTTTCTCAGGAAAGAACTGATACAAATATGTTGAACCATCCTGCCTGGTCTGCATATATGGCAAATATCAGCTATGTTCATGTACCATGCTCAAAAAAGAAACTTTTGATCTCACAAAATGTATTGACGAAAAGTTACCCATGTAGCTAACTATTCTATGATTCTGTGATCTGCGATGGAGATGTCATTCAAAACAGATATAAAATGAGAGAGGAAAAATGAGCTGCTCTATGTCCGTTACTGTCTGTGCTGGTTTAGTGCATATAATTCTTGATGCAGCTGGAGAAGTATTTGTATCACTGGGAACCTGATAAAAATAAAGATTCAGCAGTGACGTTGTACTTTGTTCCATCTGGAACACATAGCAGGTGCTGGCTGCTGATGGGGGCATATGAGTAGGGAGGAGTTAGGGTTTGAGAAAAGGAAAATCTGCAGGAAGTGATCTGGGCATTTGTTTTCAGCATTTGCTTTTTATATCTGCTTATTAACATAGCTGCGTTTCAGCAATTCAGAAGGATTTTCTCAACAGCAAGCATAAATTTGCTTGAAACTTGATAAGAACATTGCTCTGTAGCACTTCATTTGCACGTTCTGTCTGTGGTAAATTTAGCGGTTTCTTCCCTCTCTTCCCTCCCCATGTAATCTCATTATGATGTATTCAGAAAAAAAAAATACTTTTAATGAGTTAAAAAGATTTTTGTAGGAAGGATTAGAAAAATTTATATTTGAGCCTGATAATTCTTTACATTATAAATTATGCTGTGATCTTTCCAAAGCCTCTCAGATATCTGTAGTGCCCACCGGGTTTATTCAGGTATATTGCTGATGAATCATCAATCTGTAAATACCACAGGCACTTTTTGTTAGACAATTATTTTTTATTAAGCTTATTTGTATGAAGACTAACTTCATGCAGACCTTATAAAGAGGAAAATCAAAATGGTTGTAGATATTGGTCCGGTGGGAATAGAAGCTGTTACTTAACTTGCTATGTATCACTTATTTTTAAACTTGAGTTTCAGTACATTTTTCAGGGAAATGAAGCATTTCACAGGATAAAGAAGTGTTGAAGTAATATACATAGTTCTGTATGACATCTGCTGAAAGGAGAGCCACAGAGTAGATAGATGCTGTGAGATGCTGCAGTATTTTCTGCATACAGTTATTTCTGGATCACTTTCTGTGATTGAGTTTGAGAGGACTCTATCACTTAAAGAAATCTGCAATATTTTTACAAATGTTAGAAAAATAATTTTCCTTTTATGATCCTTTATTTTTCATTTCCTGTTCTTGAAAATCTACACAATTTCTTTGTTGTTGTTTTTAGTTTTAAGCATTTTTATTTCATTTTTTGGATGTTAACATGTTTCTGAGCTGCCAGTTCTCTGGCTGTTCTTGTGTCTTTTCCTCATAATTTGTGTTCACTAGCTGCTTTACTTTTTCTTTTTCCTCCAGATTCCACTGATGTAAATTATGCTGAGAGCAGTACTTTGTTGTTAAGGACTCGGAAACACAGCAGCAGACTTCCAGATCTTTATTTAGCTCCTTCATTGCTTACCCAGGACTTGCGTTTTCTTTTGAGCTATTCAGATATTTCTGACTGATGCAGATTTCAGGTGGCTCTTCAGAACTTTGCATTTATTTTCTGCTGCTTCTGTATCTTCTTTTCTACTTGATGACTTTTGTCCTGTTTCTGTCTTACTCCAGTCCACCTTTTCTCCTGGGACTGTCCCTTGATCCTCAGCAGATGCAGTTATATTTTTCATTTCAGCTAGCCTGTCTTTCTTTTTACTTTCTTTTTTACCTGGTGGTCATATCACATTGAGATCTAGAAATGAAGTGACATTATGGCTAAAGTCAAGGTAACAGTTTTGGCTGGCTGGTCAGTCAGTGTATGACCCAAAAAAGCAATGCATTTTGGAGCATTGTATTTAAAATAGAAATAGAGTACATCTGTACAATTCAAGAGAAATTACTAATAGTGTGGCAAGAAAACCAAATCTAATTACTCTCACTTAGGTTAGGGGCCTCCAGTGAAGTACAAGTTATAAGAACATGGATTTTTATCCACAACAGCACTTATCCATAACAAGGCTGTACAAGTATTGTAAGCAAGTATTTGAAATGCAGTGAGGACAAAGTTCAAGATGTGGAGGAAATTTTTTGTAAGTTATACAAACATATGTGCAAAAACCATCCTGAATGTGTCAGTGGAACAGCATCATTGTTGTGCTGAAAAGTAACAAAGACTTATTTTAAGTGTTTTGGAATATATTAAGGATCCTGAAGAAATTAATTGCAGCATGCATGGTCCTGATTTTTGTACAAGCACAGAGATAATGAGAGATAATCTGTGTTCACAGTGGAGTGAACAAAGCTAAAAGGGGTTTGATTCCATAAAGACAGATTTAATGGTAAATTGTTCAAAGTTTTCCTTTCTAGCAGAAAATGAACTATAGGATTGTTTCTGTCTGTTTGGCTTATTATTGTAATGCCACAATAAAGGGGTGAAGAGCAGGCACAAGGATCCTGAGACCTGCTGAAAGAATTGCTGAGTGGGTGGCTTTCATTATAAGTAGGTTTGGTTTTCATTTTCCTCAATTTGTGCCAGTTTGAGTAGAACAAGTATCTAGAGCTCCTGCTGCTAGATAGAACAGAATATTCCTACTGTGTTTCCTTTAAAAAGTAGTCTTCTACTGAAGGGATTTGCAAGCTTTTTCTTCTACATAATTCACTAGCAGATGGATTAAAAATTGAAGCACATGAGGTTTACTGCTGGCCAGTCCTGAAAATTTTGCCAAAAGTCCAGGACAGAGCCTGGTGTTCCCTTGGATGAGCCTTTTATATTTTAAGACCGAGGATGTGTTGTCAGAAGTGTCACCTAAAAGTGATGACAAATTTTTTACTGATGTCTGGGAGCCATTACATGAACTTTTCTGTATTTCCTACATTATGTGGCTTTTGTAGCAATTTCTATACAGAAAGAAGTTGGTTTTATTGGGTTATTGAGATTGTCTTTTCCAGACAGATATGTGACTGGTCTGGCTCTAAGATAGTCAGAAGACAGTTTAACACAGGGCTGATGGTAGGGTAATGAGAGACAGTTCTCTAAAGAGCTGGGGCTCAGTGTTGTGCTGTGATGCATTTAAAAAGAAATAAATTATTTGCCAACAAGTTGTGGGACACCTACAATGTAGCATATATGACATCCCTCTTTTGGGAATCGTATAATCAATATGTAATTAATAGCTTGTGGAAATAGTGGTTTGGCTAGGTGATCTATTGACATATTGAAGTAATATTTTAGAGTGAGATGTCCCAATTGATTTGAAAAATGGAATCAAGATGAAGAAATAGTCACCCTCAAAGCAAACAATATGCAGAACTGTCATTCTCTGATTAGAATGGAATGCACTCAGTCATTCCAGGTCAGTCACGTTCAGTAGCAAATAAGACTCATACTTGTGATACTCCTTATTCTCATACTTATTTGTACTTGTGATACTCCTTATTCTCAGATGCATAAACGAAAATCTAAGTCAGTTTTAAACTAGCCATGTGACTTGCCTACAAACCACAATAAGAAAATAAATTGATCATATTTTATGTCTTTGCAACCATGAGACTGTCCTTTATGTGCCTAGCATAGTTTTAATTTTATAGCCCTATGAAGGAGAAAAAGGAGACAGTAAACTTAGATGCGACAGATTTGTTGGCAAGGGTTTCCATCATTCAGGGGAAAAGAAGAAAAATACAGGCTGAAAGTCAGAAAGATGATGATGATGATGATTATTATTATTAAAATATTCTAAGTTTGGTAGAAGTTCCAAGGTTTTGAGCCATTGTGAAATTGAAAGGGCTGAAATGCTACCAGCTGTACAACAGAGAAGAGTCTCAGAAGAAGATGATAAGAGTATTTCTTCAATAAAATTTTCCTTCTTTAATTTCTAAATTTCTGTGAGAATGTCTGCAACAATTTAATCAAATGGAGGAGTTTTTTAATTTCTTCAGTTGCAAAACATTAATGCTTGGGTTTTGTAATGATCTAGGGTGAATCACATTTGATGATCTAGGGTGAGTCACCAGAGCATGTGAGAGACAAGGGGAAGAATTCTACTGAGCAGGCTGTTTTCTTCACTTCTGAGCAGAGTTAGTGTAAAAGACACATGCAACAGCAATTTCAAATATTTGGAAATTGGTAAATTGAAAAATCAAATTATTTCAGAAAATGGGAAATTGCTACTGGACTATTTTGTAATAGTGAGGCTATAAATAGCAAAGATACTTCTTTCTCCCAACGCTTAACACATATTTCTCTTGGTAGTAACCCTGTTATTAATACCTGCTATCTCAAATATGAAAGAGATGGACTAGAAGTAGAGGTGCAGATAGATATTCTCTAAATTCTTAAACAGTGTGAGGGTTTTGGTAATCTGTAACTAAAGTTATGTTACCTTTCGAGCAAGTCACTAGGCTTTGGTGGTGAGGACAGTTGTGTTGGTTTACTGCTGTGATCTGGCCATTTTTACAGTTATTGCTGTTGTGGCTGAATTCAGTTATATTCAGCAGCTTTGGTTTGTCTTCAGTCTTTTACAGCAAACATTACCCTGATGGTGGTTAGCATTAGGCTTCCTTTGCAGTCAGCAGGAGAGAGAAATCTTTCTGCATAGGAGTTCATCCGGAGTCATAGAATTGTTTGGGCTGGAAAGGACATTAAGATCATTCAGATGCAACCCCTACCCCAGGCAGGGACACTTTTCACTAAACAAGGTTGCTCCAAGCCCCTCCAACCTGGCCTTGAACACTGCCAGGGATGGAGCATTCACAACTTCCTTGGGC
>JBAFWW010051891.1:0-11928 GCA_036873685.1 Agapornis canus
TTAGTGGAGGTGTAGAGCATGGGTTGGACTTGATGATCTTAGAGGTCCCTTCCAAACTGATGATTCTGTGATTCTGTGATCTAATATAAATGTTCCTTTAAATCAATCACAAAATACACTCATACCAAGATGCTTCATACAAAAAGAGCAATAATCATAACACAAACCTATCATTTTCATGCTAATGTTATATGAAAATAGCTTTATGTCCTTACTAATTTATTTGAAAATTATCCACCTATTTGAAGGCCATTATGGATTTTATTATAATGCACAAGCTAACTAGGAAATTGTACAGGAGGATGGTGGTGGTGTAGACGAAGACAGAAAGGACCATGTTTGTGTAGTATATGATCATAGTATATATTTGAGGAAATATATGCTGTGTTCTTTGGGTATCTTTAATCAAATGACAAAACTTACCTACATATACAAAGTTTGTATCTTGTTTAAACAAGTTGCGCTTTCAGGACAGTACAACTGTTGAGACCTCTGAAAATCCAGACAGCTAAGAATCTATAGATGCAACAGCCTTTACTATATTAAATATCTCATAAGAAAACGTATCCTTAAAAGACATGTATAAATTGAGGGACAGAACAGAGAGTATAGACTTAATTAGAATATTACACATGTAAAGTGAATCTTGTTTGCTCTCTTGTAACAGTATGAACTTTCTTTTCAGAAGCTGAAGTAAAAACCCACTACAGGGAGAACTGATAAAACTTAGAAAGTGAATATAAGCCTGATTCTTCAGGTCCCTGTCAGCCTAACTGTACTCCTGTTTGGTTTCAGGAGTGCACTGAGAGAAATTTCTATAACACACATACAAACTGCGAGTATAAATGACAGTGAACATGAATGATTTTAATCTACATTTCTCCTTCAATTCAACAGCTATCAGTTTAGAGAGCAATATTACTAACAGCTATTCACATCAGCACTTTAATGGTGCAATGCAGAACAAGCCTAGCTGAACAGTGCAAAGGTAGACTAGCTTCCTTGACCTCATTGAATTACCTTCAGTTTGTTCAACTAAATTCTCTTAATAACAATGTATTTTACATCACCCAATGGTAGCTACTGTTTATATAAAGTCAAAAAACTTAATTCAGCCATTTACATTAGAGATTATAACATAATATAATTATATTAGGTATTACATTTCTAGTCCTTGCTTTTGAAAAGTGCTTAGGTAATACATGAACTAGCATTTTGAAAAAAAAAAAAAATAACATAAACCAGCTATATTTTCATTACTAGAAATGATGGAAGTGAAATAATAGGATTGGAATTTTTGAATTGTCCTTCCTACACTTTGTCTGCACATGCTATTAGGATACTATATTCTGATGCATACTGAAAAAGGAGATATTTATTCTTCTCTTCTGATAATGAAAATATATCAAAAAGAGACTTCACAAGAAACTAATTCTTGAAAAGTAAGTTGTTACAGAAAATGTATTTAATACTCAGAATAATTCAGTTTAAATGATCTATGGCATTTTAAAATAAGATCCATTCTACAGAAAATCTCTATTATGCTCTCAGCTGTGTTGTGCTCCCTAAATCCAATGAAGCTATTTAAGTGTAAGTGAATCAACTCTCAAAATGCATAAGCTGGGTTTGAATTATCACCTTAACAAATCATTTCAAATTAGTCAAGATCAGACCATGTGTAATGCTTTCTATTTTTGCCAACATCTCTAATTTATTTCTTGCTCATCTTCCTCATCCAACAGAACAAGAAGCTCAACACCCGTTGTCACTACAGGGCATGTCTGGCAACATATAACAGCTAAATGTCAACATCTAGAAAGGATAGTTCTATGAGAAGTGCACCATAACATTTATGTAGGAAAGGCTGGTTCTTGACTCCCTTCTTTTCTGGCATCATTGCTGGCTGTGGGTATCACTGTTTGTTGCCACACTGCCCTAATGGGTATCTCTCCTTGGACAGAAGATAGTTTATATTTCTGTTTGATCCCTCATTCAGTAAAGGATTTGTTTTAACTGTATTCTTAAGGGACAGAATCTTCTCTCCCAGCTTCAAATGATAATAAAAATCTGACTAATTCATACTACAGGCAATGGAGAAAAGACATTTCATTCAGGTCTGTTCTTCAGAGGCCAGTGCCTGAAGACAGACGTTCAGGAATAAAGACTGCAAAGAACGAGCTCCAGTTGCCAAAAGAACATGAGACCTGACAGGAGTAGGGATTAGGACAGTTTTTTCAAAGGGGAGAGCTTTCATTGCTTGCAGTTTTTGGAAAAATGTTAGTAATTACAGTACATTGTGAGTGTTGCCAGAGTTAGAAGCAAACGCTCAAAAGCTAGAAGAAAAAACCCTAGACTCAACTTGCTTATGAAGTCCTGTACATTTGTGCTACCAACACTGCATTACCATGAATCCAGTGGAAATCAAGTGCTGAAGAAATGTGTGAGAGAGTAACTAAAAAGTATCATATATAACAAAAAAATCCAAACTCCATAACCCAAAAAACCAAAACCACAAAATCATAGTCAAAGCTCAATCCTAACCTTTTCCATAGAAGCTAATATCATAAGCATAAGTCAGTAACATGCTGTTAATATCAATGCAAACACATACCAATGGAAGCTCTGTGTAACTGAAGAACAGTTGAAAGCCATACACAGTTAATGCATTTCAGAAGAACTAACACATATCATTCGGCTAGTCTAAAGCTCTTTTGTCACAGAAAGCCAGATGGCAGGTCTTTCCTACAGTCTTTTCCACCATATCTAACATTTCTCTTCAATGTACTGCGTTCAGCCCTCACCTCCTTATGTCTTTACCCAATATGATTCTCCATTCTAATCTCCTCATTTCAACCCAAGCCGATTTTCCCTTTCAGCCAGCACATGAAACTTGATTTCCCTTTCCTCTTTTGGGGTTGCTTAGCATAATTTTTAGCATTCTTTCACATGCACATCTTGTCCCAGCTAGTTTTGGATGAACCAGATTCCTTCCTTCACCAAAAGATAAAGGAGAGTGTATCAATGACAGCCTCTCCATAGAAGATGGGATTTAGGTGCCTAGAACTGAAACTGCATCAGATTTTTGTTGAGCTCCAAGTTACAAAGTCTTCTAGTTAAAAATAAACCTGAGTCTCCCAACAATTCCATTTGTCTTCCTAGGTCTTTTCTTTCAATGTTTAAAAGTATACAGATTGTCTGAAAGATGACAAAACCCTCAAGTATTATATTCTTTATCTAAAATGAGAAAACATGAACAGTTTTTTATTATAAAAAAATAAATCACAATTTCTCTTTTAACAATAAAGCTATATACACTTCTTTCTCACTCTGGTCTAAGAAAATGCAGAACCACAAATTTTTCTGTAGATTTAAGGAAAAAAAAAAACCCACATCAAGCTGCATCTGCAGAGAAAATTTCACTCCCTATTGTTAATGAAGAGCAAAATTAGTCTGAGAATGACAAGAGAGTTTATAATGGAGTATGTTGGATAACCTCAGTATTAGGTTACTTAAACTAGACTTGTTTATCATGGAACAAGATTATTTGAGACTATAGTATCATTTAGGTTGGAAGGAACCTTCAAAGCTCATCTAGTCCAACCCCCCTGCAATGAGCAAGGACATCTTCAACTAGATCAGGTTGCTCAGAACCACATCCAGATGGGCTCTGAATGCTTCCAGGGATGGCACATCCACCACCTCTCTGCTCAACCTGTGCCAGTGTTCTACCACCTTCGTTGTAAAGAAATTTTTCCTCGCATCCAGTTTGAATCTCCCTCTGATATTGGTCATTATATTAACATCTCTGGTAAAGGAAACATGATGTTCTTGGTGTTAATAACTGAGCTTCCTTATAACAGCCCCCATCTTTATGTCATGAAAAAATGCAAGTCTTTCTTACAGTAAATGGCTTAAATATAAATTGTGTGCTAAACCCATGACAGTCTTTGGTACTCTATGGATTTTAAAACAAAATCAAACAAAAGTTTTGGTTACAGGACAATTTTGTAAATTATTTGTTATGTATTTTCCGTAGTTCCTATTGACTTTATATAGGTCTAGCCAAACTTGAAACATTCATTTTCAAATATGCAGGAAGGTGATTTTTCTTTATGCACTTGGATTACATAATCTGCAATAAGATGTATTTTAGGCTTAATCCTTAACCTTTGTTCCACTTCACCAGCCAAAATTAAAAGGCAGCTTTTCCTACAGACCCAAACATCAGCTTCTTGTACTTGTACTTTCTGCCCCCCAGTACAGACAGGTATGTTATTAAAGACCTTTTCAGACTAATACAAAGGTAAGTGAATAAACACACCACTTTTACAACTATGCATACAACTACAAACAATTTTTTTCCCTGGATTTTCATTCTTTTACCATCTGTTCTTTTAAATCCTTGAAGATCAGTACATATCAGGTAAGAAGTGCAGCAAGAGGATACTAGGAAACGGTGAGTCCTAATTGCTCTACCCAACCAGATTTGGCCTTTGGCACTCCACAACCTGCAATTACTGTGATGCCATGTGTACCAGGGTCCCCCTTTTTCCCAACTGTGTTATTTGTTCAGCCATCCTATCAGAAGTGTCCAGGCCAGAACTGCATGGTCCCACAGACCACCCCTGTAGTAGGCTCTTTTCTGTTCTCATACTGGCAGTGCTCTTCCTTTAGCCAGTTACAGAGTTGGAGTGGAGAACAGCAACAAGAGGGAGATTGTAGTCGGGTCTACAACCTATAGCTCATCATGATTTTAAGCTTAAAAATCCCCCAAGCTCCCAAAATACAAAAATAGTTAACGGCTTGACCAAAAAGCACTATCAGAATTCCTTTTGAAAAAAATACCTATACACTTCTCCACACTGATCCTTATAAAAGCATGTAGTTTTGATTCACTGCACTGATAGCCCCTTCTTTAGAAGGACTTCATGCCATACTTTCTAAAAAAGAAACCCCACAACAAATCCCTGTTAATTTCTATACGAAGTATTTATTTGCTTCAGTGGCTAATTTATTCAACACTATCATAACATGTGCCAATATCCATGCATATTAGCACATGGACTGTGGTTTATTTTGGAAAGTTTCCCTTAAATTGATAGACTCCCAGTTTCCATCACTTGTGATCTTTGCACTTCCTAAAGTGTCAGTAAGGCTGGCCAAACATAATGAGTGTAACAAAGCACAGTGTGTCTAGAGAAGTTTTTAAGCTAAGGATGCAAGACTGTTAGATTTCAAAACTCTAAATATTTCTATACTGGAAAGAATGAAAATGAATTTACTATTTGAAAAATCGTAAATCATCATTATTTATTTTACCATCTAACTTTCTCAACAAAACAGTAACTTATTCAAGGCAGCAGGTAACCTATCTGATACAATACATTTCATATCTGATTAATACACTTAATTAGTATACTCACCTTGCTCTATCTTTTTATATTTGAATCACTTTTCAAAATATTTTTTCTGCAAATCTTTTAGCAAAAAGCGTTTGGAAATTATACTGATGTATTAATAGTGCCTACTATATCAATCGTTACTATCCTAAATCTAACATAGAAAAATGCATGGCATAAATGGTAAAGTTCAAAACAAGTAAAAATTCTTGTGACATATGCATCTCCAAATCATGTAAAGGAACTCCATGTACATATCAAATATGGAAAACCATTTCAAGCTGTTAACTTGTTTCCTGTGAGAAAACCTCCTCTAAATCTATTTTCAAATTACTTTGAAACATGCTTTCCCTTGAGGAACTATTACTGTAAACATGAAAAAGGAAGATTTAGGACCTTTACATCATATGATCTGAAAGAAGTCAAAAACCTGTTCATACTGCCAGCCAAGAGGAAGAATGGAATGAGATGGCTTTCTGCCATCTGCTTACTGCTTCAATGTATAAGCAAGTACCTATATGCGTGGCATAAAAAAAGTGCAACTAGATAGGTTGTTACTCCACCAGGTAGTTTCTATCTTTGTAACTGCTGTTTAATTGCTCATGTCATGGAAATGGAGAATAACTGTTTGATTAATAAATTAAGAGGAAAAACCAACACAACCACACCACAAAACCAAAATCCAAAATACCACTTTCCCATCAGACCTTTACCTAGACAAGCCACCACTTACAAAGTTGGGCTCCTGTAGTATCACAGATAAAGCAAAAGTTCTACTACATTTTATGCATTAGCCTAGGGGATCAAATGTTTTCATATTCCTTGTACCACAACTGTAATTAAGACATTTTCTCATGTTCAAATCATAATTGTATAAACACACCTTTGTAAATACAGAAACAGTTTTTGTGGGAAAAATGGTATTAAAAGCAAAGCAAAATACTGTTCCATTTTTCTCTTAATAAAGTTAAGTAGCTAGAAAGGAGGAACACAGCCTGAACTGGAGAACTACTGACCTCTCTCTGGACCACCACAGTGTTCCAAAAGCCAATCTGGGAACATCTGACATAGGCCATTCTCCTGACAATCAGTGATTTGCTCTCCATAAAAATAATTTCTATGCTTAGCTCTTTTCACTTATTTTTTATTAAAGCTGATATCAACTTCCTTTAGTTTTTAATGTCTGGAACCAATGCTAGAGCTTGCCCTCGCAGTAAGACCTCCAGCTGAAAAGTTAATTTCCCATTAAGCACTTTTTCTGCTGGGTGAACAGTATGAAGTTATCTTAGGGAGTTTATGCACCATTAATAAAGCTTCAAAAATGGTGACTTACGAAAAGCCAGAAGATGGCTGGTTACTAACCATAAGTTCTCATTTCATTCAAGAAATACAAGGAAAACAGTAGTGAAAATAGGCATGTAGGGTACCTGAATTCCACAGAAGGGTCTTGAATCCAATACTTTTTTCTTCCTAATGCTCATCTGATATAGGGATAAGCTGTGGTCACATAACTTTAAAAATATTTGAGATGATGACAGATGAAGAGATATAGCTATAGCTCTCTTCCTTTATTAAGGGTTTTTTTAAAACTGCATTCTGTCAAGGACCAGATAAAACTGGAAAGCAGAAGCAAGATAGAACACTCAGAGATTAAACTGCTTGCTTTTACAGAATCAGTTAAGAAAACAAAACAATGCTATTGCCTCTTTCTTCTTTCTAGAAAGTCCTTTAACATTTTCCTTTCCAGAGTCTCTCAAGTCTTTAACTACATCATCACCAATGACATCAAGATCTTAAAAAAAAAAAACTTAGCACTAAACATTTTCAACTAGGACAGAAAATGTACTAAATGTTTTCTGTATATACCCTTTTTCTAATTCTCTCTCAAGAAGGCTCAGAGCACTAAGAAGTTTAATGATAAAGGAATGACATTTCTATGGGCTACAATTTTAAAGTTGGCTATGCAGTTATGTGTCTTCCTTATAAATATGTACTGCATCTTCAGCTATTTGAAAAAGGAAGCAAGATTTACACAAAAATTAGTTTTCTTCAAAAATATCAGAAATATGAGATAAAAAGCAAAAATCCACTATTAACAGAAATACTACCAAGTACTGTAACAAAAGCAAAATACTCTAGAATCTTTTTGAAGCATTGCTATTTTTATATGATTTTTGAGAGAAAAGTTACAAAATAATTGTAACAATTGTTACAGCTACTTATATACTATATATATGTTATAGTATGTATGCTTTTCTTTTAAAGGCAGCTTACAGGCTCAGTGTACAACCTCTGCACACTCCTACCTCATCACTAGCCTTGAACTTGAAGGCTAAAACCCATACATATACCTGAAGGAGATGGATTAAAACAAAACAAATAGGTACATTACACTAATATTTCTTAATACAGTAAAATTTAGCTCCTAAAAGGCCTTATTTTCAACATGCATCCTGTCTGCTCATGTCCTGAAACAATCTTTTTCTTCACTGACAAAATTACAGGCTAGTTTTTCAGAGTGCTTGCCTCATACATTAGGCAAATGGTAGATGAGGAAAAAAAGGGGAACATCATATTTTTTCCCCTAAAAATAATAAATAGATAAATATTTATGGGGAAAGAGCGTTAAACACTTTCACAAAGTGGTCTCTTCAGCTCTTTTTAATATGTATTCTGGAATTGATTTTTTTCTTTTCTCACAATAGCAATAAGAAGGTTTAAAAAAATGCATGATCATTAATGGATTTGCAAGGTGCACTCAAATTGTAGTAAAAGTGAGAACTTACTGTCTTGCTGATGTAACTTGTGCTGATATTCATACACTGGAGTCCTTCGCTATTGCAGCAACCTCCACATCTGTAGATGGATACACATGGGGGTTTAAAGAAGGTGTTTGTAGTTGCTCCAAACTCTTTTCCCACATCCACACACACTTCACGTGGCATGCACTGAGTTTTTCTCCATTCAGTATCAATACCTGCCAAGTTATAGGGAATTTCATGTGTTATAAAGTAACTGTTTAAAAACAATACTCTCCTGCAGTAAATTAGTAGGATTTTTTTTAAAGTTTAGAACCAGAACATGCACTGCTATAGGCAGACCCTTTATTCAGTGAAAAACACAACTCTTAATTTCTAGCTAATTTTTTTTCTCCATAGGGATGTGACATACTGTCATGGAGCAGAAGGAAAGTGACAGAAAAGGTAACACAACAGAGTTGGGGAGAGCTTATGAACATAGAAACATAGAAAGGTTTGAGTTGGAAGGGACCTTTAAAGGTCATCTAGTACAATCCTCCTGCCATGAGCAGGGACATTATCAACTAGACCAGGTTGCTCAGAGCCCCATCCAGCCTGACCTTGAACATTTCCAAGGATGGCATCCACAACTTCACTGCGCAACCTGTTCCAGTGTCTTACCACCCTCACTGCAAAATATTTCTTCCTTGTATCTCATCTAATTCTACCCTCTTTTAGTTTAAATCATTACTTCTTGTCCAACTACAACAGGTCCTACTAAAAAGTCTGTCATGATCTTTCTATAAGCCCTCTTTATGTATTGAAAGGCCAAAATAAGGTCATCCTGGAGCTTTCTCCAAGTTGAACAAGCCCAACTCTCTCAGTCTGTCATCATAGGAGAGGTGGTCCAGTCCTCTGAGCAACTTTGTGGCCCTCCTCTGGACCTGCTCCAACAGGTCCAAGTCTTTCCATTGTTGGGGGCCCCAGAGCTGAACATAGTACTCCAGGTGGGGCCTTGAAGAGAGGAGTAGAGTGAGAGAATTATTTCCCTCGACCTGCTGGCCAGCAGCTAAAGCTGCACATACCCTTTCTTGTGTGCCTGGGCTGTTTTACCTTGACTGAAGACTAAAGAAGCACTGCACATCTCTGCAAAATAATTTTTAACCAATCTCACACAGTACTTCCCTTGGATACTATATATTAGACACAATAAATTTGATGCCTACTCAATTAACGTGAAATTCATTTGAATACATTTACTTTGATTACTACAAAAATACAATTTAAAGCAAAAGGTTATTATTCAGCAATTATACACATCATAAAATTTAATCTGAAAGCTGATATTTGTGCCCAGGTTATTCACATAAATTTGGGCAAACATTTTACATCATGTTATACAGCCTTTTATCAAATACAATCTTACATGAAACACCCATTAGACTTGCAGCTGTAAAGATCCCTTTATTCTCACCTGGAGTTAGTTCTTGGTAGGATATTCAGCAAATATGGAAATTTCACCTAATGTATAACTTAAAGTCTCCATTAAGTACATGATTTCCAGTATCATGTCAAAAAATACACCTCCTCCTATAAATCCTGTGTTTCTCTGCTTGCAAGCACTTGTTATACTGCAAGCCATCTGAAACATTTCAGGCATATTTGTTTGAAAACTGTATTGTTTTTTTATTTTTCTGGTTTGAGCATAACATGACAGCTACCCTTCTGTAACAGGAAAAAACCTACAAGTGCATTACCTGGTGTCCTAAAGCAATAACATGCAAGAGAAGAAAGCTTTACCAGCCATGAGGTAAACACAGAAAATGAGCAGAAACTGTTCAATGAATCCAATTATTAGTGCCCTCTTTGCTTTATGCAATATTATTACAGGCTCTACAAAGCAGGATTCACCCTTCTTACAAAGGATATATCAAAAACATGCCTGCAGAGCAATTTGTTACATTTTGGAAAGTTGATTGTCAAGGATTTTATATTATAAACGTGACATCAAATCAAATTGCTGAGGTTGGTTTACTGACAATGCTTATCTTTTAAAGTATTTCTGACACAACTGAGAAGTCTTCAGATTTTAATTCGTTGTGTGCTAGAACACAGTTTGTGTCCTGTACTTACTTTTCAGGATGTCTGCATTATAGTGTGCTGCGGCAAATTTCAGGGAATCATCTGATCTTGTGTCAAAGCTGGAGTGTTCCCTGTTGTGCTGCCAACCTCCTTTCCTCAACTGACATTTGAACATTTTCCAGTACTCTGGGTAAAGTACTGTCATGAGTTCATCCACACTGGACACAGACCGCAATTGCTCTTCCAGGTCTTTGCTTGCATGAGCCTGTCAAAGTAACATGCAAGATTAATTACTTTCTCTATGACACAAGGTTTGTTGGAAACTAGCCTGGAAAAAACCTCCTATATTGTAAAATAAAAATGTGCTCAAAGGGGTCCTCATTATAAAAACTGCTTTTGTCAGTCAATGCCAACAGTACTACATTAACAAATACTGAAAAGTTTTGCTTCTGCCACTAGTTCTTTATCACATTTGTAATTCAAAACACCTCTGTGAGAAAACAGCTACGGCGTTAAGGCAATACAGGTATTATAGTTTACAGACTAATGCATTTTTATCTTGGAAAGAAAAGTTTTCACACTAAAATTGTGAATGCTTAAACTCCAAAATATTTAAATTATGTTTATGTAATTTAATACTACATACTCTTGAAATAGCACCAACTTTTTTGCTTATTTTCCTCTAATCCAGGAAAATTGAAACACCTAGAAATGTAAAAAAAAAATCTAAAAAAAAAAAGAAAATAATTCATATTAGTTTGTACTTTTTTAGGGAAAACCTTACTAAACAAATTCTATTATACAGCACTAATCCTGAAATCAGTAAGAGTTAAAGACTTTGGTACCTTTCAGAATCTGAACAGCACACTCCCTCACTCCTAAGAGTTTCAACTGAAACTCTTTAGGACTCTAAGCCCTACATTCCTTAACTTGTTTTAAGAGTAGCCTCAAATCCTGTAATTTTGCTTTCTTTCTTGCTGGCTTTTACATAAACTCTGCAATTGCATCTTCCTAAAATACTACCACTCATATTTACATTCTAATTCCTCACTTACCTGGAAGATCCCTCTATCCTCTTAGATGAAACAACATCCTGCGTCAAAAGACTGTTGTTATTCCCTGCCCACTCTTCTCATCCATGAACTGCTGACTTCCCAAAGGGAAGGGCAGTACAAAGTATTGAACCTTTAGCCACCTTCTCAGCCAACGTGACCCTTAGATGGCAGTATGAGACACAAAATCACTGTGAAATACGCCCAGCAGCTGGCTCCAGACTTAACTACAACACTTGCTTTAGTCCAGGAAACATTAAGCTGTTACAGTGTAAAGCACGTGTCTAAACCCAGGAATATGTAACTACAGAAACTGAAATTTCAGACTCCTCATTAAATTCCATTACTGACAAAAAGACATTCAATTCAGTGATTTTGAACATTATATGAACAACACAACCAGTTCCAAACTAGCTCACCTGAATCAAAACTACTGCTTTTCTCATAAACAACTGAAAAGGTACAAAATGGCTCGTGCTGTCATATTCACTTCCTTATCAGGTGTCAAATACAGGAGAAAAGCCTTAGGGTGAGGCAGATTCACAGAACTCATTTCCATAAATACAGTTAAATACAGAAGCCAAAGCTAATACACCTTGGGTGTTTAGTGTGAGGTGTCCCTGCTTATGGCAGGGGAGCTGGAACTAGATGATCTTA
>JBAFWW010051891.1:15542-26525 GCA_036873685.1 Agapornis canus
CCCTCCTCCCTGGCAGAGCATGAGGCTCACAAAGTCCTTGGTCAGACTAAACATTCGAGCACTAACTAAAAACATTCCTGTTATCAGTTCTGTTCCCAGGCTGAAAGTCAAAATCACAGTGCTTGCACCAGCTACTAAGAAGAAAAAAAATGATGAGTACTACTGCTAAACCCAGGACAGAGGGTGATGCATAAACTGCTAGAAAAATCACCCTAGGATTATATTATTTAGTATTGCTCTCCTATTTGTAAGCACAAGTTTTGAAGATGAGGTATGAGGTGCAAAAATTCCACATGAAAGGAATTTTTTTTATGCAAGTCAGCATTTTCCAAGTAAAATTTAATCTAGATATTCTTAGAAAATGCTGAAAGATGCACCTAAGATTATAGATTTGCACAAAGGCACTTCTGTTCAGTCCTTCAATCAAACATATAGCTGCTGCTGAGGTTCTGAAACATGCTTCTTGCCTAGTGCTTATTCCTCAAGTACCCACATTCTTGAATTGTTCTCTACCTTCCTTAAGAAAATGCTGGTACTTTCATGCATTCAGTGGTAATTACTTATGAAAATACCCTTTTTTGATCTGAGTCTGATTTCCCTGGGAAGGAGAGAGAGATAAAAAAGTAACTCTAGTTGCTTTCTAGAGCAACTCCCTGCTCTGCTCCCTGATTTCTTTAGAAGCTTGTCTTAAATGGACAGTTCTCCCAGGTTCCTATGAATTCGGGTAACTAAGACACTCCTACAGGTATCACAGTATCTCATACAATTAGAAATGGTAATGCCACAGCACTGTGACAGAAATCCATACAGTCCAGACATGCATGCACATGTGCACAGAAATAGGAAAAGGTGTCAAATACCATTCCTGACCACGATGGAAAGGGGTGTTGAGAAAGAGGCTTGGTGGCACCTTATCCTGACTCGGAATATCTATGGCCTTTTTTGAAGTAATTTCACAACTAGATAACAGTAACAGAAATGGTTTTGTTCTCATGCACTTCAGCCTGATCTTTGAAATTTGCATTGTTCCACAGCAGTAGTCTTCAACTTGTATTCATAAATTCCACAGAGACCATTTCTAAGAATACAGCAAGTCATAATTGCAAAGTAAAATACAAAAAATTAAGCCCATTATCAGTGGACTTGATTCAGTATTCAGGAACTTGCACTAGATGAGCCCTCAAATTACAGGTTAAAGGCTGCACAGCAGCCATGGAAAGTTGTGGGATAACCATTTGGTAAGTGCAGCTACATCTGGATTATTTGATTAAGATGAAGACTCATGCCAAAGCTTCCAGCTAGCATTAAGAGTAGACTGGGATTCAACAAGGATTTGGATTATTGCTGCCGAAAGGCTTCCAACTGATTAAATCTTGGAGACATCAGGCAGTGCAATCTGTATGAGATTTGTGTTATTTTCTTGGTCATCTGCAGCTACAGTGATCAGTTGGTGATGAATGCAAGGATCACCATGCACAACCAGAGGAAAGGGGAAACCGTTTGTAAATCAAAACCATTTATAAGTGAAACACATTTGCAAAGTGAAATTAAAAGACAACACTGTGATGACTGCTAGGTTATCAAAGTGGCTGACACAGCAGTCCCCTGGAAAGAAGACAGCAGCATGAGAACTCCAGTGCCCTCTGCAAAACAGCCACCACAGCTGGTGACTTTCTGGTGCCAATTGTGTATGCCCCAACTATGAGGCACCTGGGGTGACGCCACATGGCAGTTCTGGAGAATCTGACACATTATAAAAACAACATGTTTGCTTTGAATACTTTTCAGTAACTTCTAACTAGCATTGAGGAAAGTGAATCATGCAATTCTGAAAACTGAAGAACTTCAAAACAGAACTCCAACTAAAAATTGTGGTTATAAGATCTTACTTTCTCAGAAGATAAAACACCAGTCAAGCAAAATTTTGTAACGGTTTGGATATTATTTTGTTTTGGTTTTATACGCTGCAACTTTTTGTTTTCCTTCCAACAGTCAGATGTGTCTCATTAAAATCAGTACACAAGAATAAACTATAAGGCCTTTATAAGAAAGCTGTTTATTTGTAGTCTGTACTGAGCTTTCACTGGTATTATCATTACTCCTATTAACAATTGCCATTATCTTTGTCAGTAAAAGCAAACAAATATGGAGACAGTTTTTAAAGAAAACTATTATCCTAGTTACGCTGCAATTACCTGTCATCACATCAGCAGCTGTAACACAGGCAATGAGTATTAAAAACCTGCTCACTATCAAGCAGAGATTTACTAAGCTTCTAAGCATGAAGGCATGGGACAACCCTTTCATTTAATTTGAATGCCAGACCATTCTAAGATCCTGCTATGAGCACAGTATGTGAGCTATGCAAAGATGTCCTAGACCCTAATGAGTGAAAAGTAAGAGTTCTGGCCATGTATCAGGTGATGGGCTTCAAAAAGGCAGTAGATACAGTTTTAATGTAACGTTTTCTATTCTACAGGTCAAAAGTATATACAAAAAGGTTTCCCTAAGAGCTGGAATAAGAAATTGCACATTCTTAAGAACAATCCTGAGTTATGCTGAACACAGGCTACAGCACGTAGTGTGTTCTCACTGTGATGAGTGTGTGTAGTTTTCAACACTCTTGTTTAGTCTTGAATTTTTAACAATGTAGCCATTTATAGGACAGAAGGATTATATGAACATGTCACCTATTATCAATGTTGTATAATTTCTCTCACTACTAAGTAACTTTCCTTCTAACCAAGTTTTTAAAATCACTATTTGAAGCCCTGAACAAATGTAATTAATATGTGGTCTAAATATTTAGAACAGGTAACAGGATTTCTTGAATTACTTATACTTTTAAAACAGTTCTTTAAATAAATGAGTTCACAGGCCATGAAACAAGATCAAGTGAATTTCAAAGAAAAAGTTGAACTTTATTCCCAAACAAATGTCTTAATCTATTAGGACATGATTTTTGTTTTGTTAAACAAGCCTTGCACAGTTTACAGATCTGTATAGAAATATTAATTAGAAGACCACCTACTTTGTCACATTGCCTATTTCAACAAATATTCCATCTCTAAACACAATACACTACTTAAAACTCAACAAAACCCTAAAGAATAGCAAGGATGTTAGAACACAGAAAAATCTTAGTTTTAAATTATTATAAACAAGTTTTGCATGCATGGAAGAAAAAATAAATCACATAAAGTTTCTTAGAAACCTGGGCATTTCATTCTATTTTAGATTTTTGAAGTGTACACCACTAAATTAGATTATTATCTATTTTATTTAGCTTCACATTTCTTCAAGTAATTTTTTACACAAGTCACTAAAAAGCCCATTTGGTATCTCAAAGTAACACACCCGAATAACGCATCATACAGCTAAGCCTTTGGTAACTAAGGCACTAAATTGTGAGGTTTCATTAATAAACCAAATACCAGAAGCAGCTTTTATTTTTGTTGTCAATGTATTACCCTAATATTTTACGTAAAAATTCTTTAGTACTGTAAGCAACGGAAAGAGATCATTTGACTTTCAGTAGCCTGAGGTAAATACAAAATGCGAAGGACCTGCTACCTTCTGCCCACTTGTGCCCAACCTGATAACTTGGGTCTGAAATTTGTTCAATCCTAAATTCCTAATTCTGTGTGGAACATGCTTTGGATCACTATCTGTTACAGAGAAGATACACAGAAACAAAAATGTTTGTTCAGACATTGACCCTATAATACCTTCTTCCTTTTTGCTTCCCCTGATGAGTTAACTTCATTACAACCTATGACATAAAAGATCAGTAGTTTTGTGGAGCTGCCATATCCCTTATGGGGAAGCAAAAATTAAAATCAAGGGGTTTTGATCACAAAAGAGAAGTAATACTTCTGTATCACTGAAGGAGAAAGCTTATTGTACCATGTAAAACCTGACAGGTATTAAGAGATTTGTCAGCAAGGCATGAGAGATGGAGAAAGGCAAATGAATCCTTGAGAACAGCAAATCCATAAAATAGATTGAGACTTGGTCACAGTTCCCTTTCATGCAACCAAAGCAGGAGCAATGTATGTTGCCCATTATTTTTGGCTTAAATTACTCTAAATAGTGTATTGTACTGTAATGTTACTTAAAAAGGGTCAGGGAACATCAGCAGTATTAAATTAGATCCTAATTTATATTGACAGGACACAGAGTAATCCAATGCTGAACACAATATGCTATCAGAAGACTTTTTGAATGAGGTTTGACTGCAGAATGAGGTTTTTGCAATACAAGATTTACAAAATATGCCCTGAGCTATCATCTTCCTCTGGATTGCAAGAACATGTATAATCTCTTATGGAAGGTATAATACTGCATTTTGAAATCCATTATAGTTGCCATTAGTTGTGACTTGTCCTATATCACCATGCTACATTCTTCTCCAGACCCAGAAACTAATTAAAAAGAAAATAGATTTATAGGTTTTTATATATATCTCAAAAGGAGGCATACAGAGAGAAGAAGAAAGAGGAAAAGAGGCTCTAGTTATTCAGAGTCTGTAGAAAGATAAAATGAAGATGTTTAAGCTAAGCTTATGAATAAACATTTCTGCTATATTGAAATATTTACTCATATTAAGCTTTTTATTTGCTCTTATAAGTAAATGATTATTTTATGGAAAAAAAAAAAAAAAGGCTTTGTGTTACTGTATTTTGCATTCAACTGGTCACAGTCTTGAACAGAAGAACTTTAAGTAAACAAACCAGGTATCAGGTATGTGAGCTGAAAATGGAAGTGAGGGAAGAAAGAGACAAGGAAGTAAAAGTTAGTTTGTAGCAAGATAGTGCAAAGTCAAACTCAGCCTCAGGCTGAGATTCTTGCTCTTCAGGTACACTTCTCAAGATAATACATTCTGATACAAAAGGAAGAAACAATTAAAGGGCTCTAGACTTTCTGAATAAAACAGATCTTGTATTAGTCAGTTCCTTCAAAATAAAAGGTTCTAGAGTTTTGTTGAGATTTTAGCAAAAGAAAGTGCCAAAGAAGGAAAGTTTATGCGGTAGAGGAATTTCAAATTTTATAGCACTACCAACAGCCCTTAAGGAAGCACTTTTTCAAGCGTATTCAACCACTTCCAAAAGTCAATCTGCAGTGATTGTAATGGTTTGCACAATATTAATCCAGGAGAAGGATTTCTTTGCCTTTTTTCCCAGCAGCTAATTATGTGCCCCATGAAGGACACACATGTCTGCAGGATTGCAGTCCTGGAAATTGGAATTTTGGACACACACTTGTTAATACCAAGAGCACATTGTAGTCATTGAGGTTACCATTTACAGGACCAGACCATAAAACAATTTCTGTCTGTTCTTTGCACACGTTTCTAGCATTTCTTTTACTGAGAACTGCAATTTCCTCAAGGCTTTGAGACAGCAGCTCTTTTCAAACAAAGTAGATTCAGACACAAGGAACACATGTCCCATTAGAGTAACTGGCAGTGAGAATGACATTTCTGGTATGCTGAATTAGATTTTGTTTCAAAAGAAAGTGTTTTGTTTATTTTCAATTTTATTTGAACTAGGATCGCAAAGGAGGGGAAAAATGTAAATGAATGATTTTTAAGAACATTTTGTTTCATACTGAAATAGCTTTAAGACAATTTGGAGAGCAATTATTAACATAGCTTAATAAACACATATGGCAGATGCTGTTACATATTTTTATTGATTTATCTGGAGGTTATTTCTGACATCCTACACAACAATCTCCCATACTGTCTTAAGTCTTTGAAAAGGCACGTAAGGGTCACTCTAAATTACTAGGGACAAAACAAAAACAGTATCTATTAAATTCCTGTTTTCCCTGAGAAGGAAAGAAAAAAAGAATGCAGAGTTTTAATATTCTGAAAGACTCGGATCTCAAAAGTGTAGCCTTAATATGTCTCTCTGCAGTTCTTTGCATTTGGATCAATTAGAACTTTAACTTTGGCATCATTGGTTTGGGGGTTATTTCTTGGTTTGTTTTTGTTTTGTTTTGGTTTTTTTTTTTTCCAAGATGTCATTAAAATGGACTGTGCCTTTAAATGAATGTGCCCAGATGCTATGGGTACAGCTAATCACAGGCACAAAGGCCCAGTCAAGGTCAGGCTGGAAGTTTGTCTCTAATTGCCCAGTTATACATTCCTTGTTCGCCCAAATCTTTTGCCGACTTGAGTAGGATTTTTGTTTAGTAAGGATTACAGGATTTCGCCTCCTAGCTTAAGTATTGCATCTATACATCACTGTGTGCAGTATGATTCAGTCCCTACAATCACATTGTCTGTAGCTTTACTAGCCTGAAATATCACGTTGTGCTTTTTAATCTTTCACCCTCACAAAGCCTTAAAACTCAAACTCAGTCTCCTTCTGTTATGCTCAACTTTCTTTAGCTCTTCTATGGTCAAGATTATTGGACCTGTCACCTGGCAGCCAATGTGTGTCTCACTGCTGCTTCATTTTTCATTTCAAACATGCTAATTTGCTTTCAAAACCTACTGACCGAGCTAACTTATTAGTCATTCTTCTAAAATACAAAGACAGTATTTTTCCTACCCTAAAGTCTTTCTCCTAAATCCTTGGTTACATTTCAGCTCCTTATTAAAGCAGTCTGTGAATTCTTAGATGCTCTTACCGATGTCCATAATAGGTTTTGTTGACTCCTCTCAACATTTTTGCCTGTCACAGCATGTTTGTACAATTAATTCTAAATTCCAATTTTCTTTTCAGATGTTTACATCAGGTCACCTGCAGTCCGTCCATAGTTTACCCCCCAGCATGTGTTCATAAAGCATCTTTTCACCATTAGGCAAACAGTACAATCTAGACAAACTGCATGCTATCATTTTTAATCAGACCAGCTGTACAACTCAAAGGCAAGGGCGCTTCTATGTTGGTCAGTTCAGGCCTGACCTCATCCAAACTGGAAGCATGAGGAAACCAAGACACAGCTGATGGCAGAATTCACTCAAGGGCCCACTTCTAACATTGCAAATACAAAATGCCGCAAGTTCATCTCCAGAAAACCAACTGTATCTTGGGCTACTTCCAAAGGAGCACGGCCAGCAGATTGAGGTAATTCTCCTCCTCTACTCCACTCTCAAGAGACCCCATCTGCAGTACTCCTTTCAGCTCTGAGGCCCCCAACACTGAAAAGATATGGACCTGTTGGAGAAGGTCCAGAGAAGGGCCACAAAACTGATCAGAGGGATGAAGCACCTCTCCTACAAGGAAAGGCTGAGGAGTTGGGGTTGTTCAGACTGTAAAAAGAAAAGACTACAGGGAGACCTTGTTGAGTTTCAGCTCTTAAAAGAGGCCTATAAGAAAGATGGGGAAAGACTTTTTAGCAGGGCCTGTTGGAATATGGTGAGGTCTGATGGTTTTAAACTAAAAGAGGGGAGATTCAGGCTACATGTGAGGAAGAAATTTTTTTCAGTGAGGGTGGTAGAATACTGCAACAGGTTGCGCAGAGAGGTGGTGGATGTGCCATCCCTGGAGACATTCAAGGTCAGGCTGGATGTGGTTCCAGGCAACCTGATCTAGTTGAAGATGTCTCTGCTTATTGCAGGGGCATTGGACTAGATGAGCTTCGAAGGTCCTTTCCAAACCAAACAATTATATGATACTATGTCTCAGCTAGTCTGGCACCAACAAAGCCCTTCTGCCTCCTCCCAGAGCATGCAACTGGCACCTGCAGCATTACGCTCTACAAGCATCTCTCCAGGTGGAGGAAACACACCCTTTGACTATTTAAAAAACAAACCATACTCAAAAGCAACAACAAAAATGCCTCTGAACAAAAGAAACCTTCAAAACAACAAAACAGTATTTATGCCTCAGATGTTGCTTTGCTCAAGTGTGTGGTCAGCCTGCTCTGTGCAGCATCAACAGGGGTTGGACCCATACCCAAGCAACCTAGGGCCTAGAGTCTGGTCTCTACTACAGTCCACAAAGACCACATGGATATAGTCTTTGCTTCCTTAGGAAATACCATGCACATTCTACCAAGATCAGTGTTCTTCAGCTTATGCTGGTGTTTGGGCAACATCATATTTTCTCTTGGCCTCAGTTTTAACTATAAATTTCTGATTTTTAAGCAATATATTAACTGTGCACCACAGTTAAAGAGAACTCACTGAGAAGCTGTGAGTTAACAGACTGATTTTTTTCCTTTGAGAGGTCAACACACATGTTTTTATTAGCAAAGCCTCTTTTCTGTACAACTGTGAATGATGGCATTTTAAGTATAAACATACAAGTACAGAAAGAAATATCATAAACATATAACTATAGTTATTTTCCATCCTCTGGTGTACGTGCATTTCAGTAAAATTTTATTGTTATTTGAACAAGTTTTTTTGAGCAGTAGATGAAAGATGAAGAATTGGTTACATGAGAATCAGAATCATTAACTGATGTGACACACTAAGTATATTCATTTAGTTAAAAAGTCACCAGTCCGTTGCAAGCAACAGAAGATGTATAATCACTGCCCGTTTTGCAGTTTCTCTGATACCCCTAATGTGAGGGATCAGAATACTATATAACAGGTCTACTGTCAAGGTTACATTATGTTCTCAGTATGTGTGAAACAGTCACTGTCAATCGACATACACAGCTGTATTTTCCATGCTTAAAAAGCATGTGCTAGTCAGGAGATTTTATCAGCTATTTACTTTAAACACCAAAAAGCACTTAACTCTTACTGAGAAACAAGGGACACAAAGTCAGTGCCATGTCTAAGACACTGCTACAAGGCTATTAGTCAACAGGCACTGTCAGGTCTGAATCACATGCACAGACAAGTTTCTTTTTGGGGCTCAAGCAACAGGGTGGTTATCATACTCTAGGTGGCCTTGGCATATACAGTAGCAGTAGAGTACACAGCTGATTGCCAGATAATTTAGTAACCAGTAGATGCTTGCTGGCTTCGCACAAGAACTTCTCTTTCAGTATCATGGTATTCAGTCACAACAAGTAAAGGAGGTTGGATTAGCTTCAAAGGCTAGACTGCTGTAATTTAAATGAAAGATGAGTTACCTTGCTATTCAGTCTGTAAGCAACATAGAGCAAACCCATGAAGGGCACAAATCAGAACTGGACAATCCAATTTTTAGAAGGTAACTAGCCCTGCCAAGTAAGTGCGCATCTTTAAACTGAACTTAAAATTGTAGCTTTTATGTGAATTGAAATTCTTGTGTGACTTATTCTGACCTTCTTTCAGTAAAACCTGCACTAAGCCATGATAGTTTGTAGCCTAGAGACAGGACAGAAAATACTTTCTCACTGAAGTATCCAGATACATCTTTTCCATTTTCAGCCTTTTTCAGATTTTTAACAAATACTTGTCATTTAAGGATGGATCCCTGTTCTCTGAAACCATATGTGGTTGGCTTCCTGAGCTTAATCCCAGCATTCTCTCAGAACATTCCTTACATAAGATGCCTAAAACCCCTCTCAAAAGTCTTTAAGACCAAATGACACATGAATTAAAATCTCTCTGCACTGCCTGTCTATGCAACAGTATCAGCACCTACTAATTCTGCCCTCAGACACCAGTGCTGTCTATGTCAGCATCTTAGGGCTAAACACACTTGCAGGTAGTTTTGGAAAACACATGGACACTGCTGACATGAGCACCAACATTTCATGATATTCTCCATTTACAAAATTAGTATTCAAATAGTAATTGCAGGAAATACATGGGAAAGGGAGCGGTACTGTAAATCTTCTGTTCCTACAGCTCTGCCCAGTGGCAATAAAAACATCACACACACTAAAGCTCAATTTAAATCTCAATTGTTTGAGATAGCCACATCAGGCAAATATCATTGGCAGACAGAATTACACCTATTTGTTAGTATGCCCAAACCTGAAGCAACCGAATTTCTGGGGAAAACAAAGGAAAAGCACTCTGTAACTGACCACATCAATATTCTTAATAAACAGCTTTACATCTCCTAATAAATGTAAGGTAGAAGATACCTTTGTTATCAAATCCTGAATGAGGAAGTACAGCATATTACAAAGATGTTGATTTTCTGTTATATTTAAAGTTATTGCCTAGGATTTACACTTAATATGGTCTTCAGAAAGCACAAGCTATCCCAGATAGAAATAAATGGCAGAAAGCCCACACCCAGACAGAATATATGACACGCTATTATGAATAAATAATTTGCTTATGATCCTTGTCAAAGGAATGTTAAATAGACAATGCAGTAGAGTCAAATCCAGCAACAATATACATGGCATAAATGTAATTATGTGCTTATTGATCATTTCAGGTTTATCACAGATAATATTACATGATTTCAGATATATTAGTGGATCACATGGAAACGTTTTTTGTGTGTAAGAAATAGACAATATGTGGGAAGAATTAAAGAATTGGGAAATGTAATTTTCATTAAAAATCTCCTAAATGTAGTAAGAATAAGTAAATGTAGCCTAAACCTGAAATTTGAGTGGCAATCGCTTGTTTTTATTCAGGTATCTGACTGCCTTACAAAAGGACATATTTTGGGGAAAAAAAAATAAAAAAAAAGAAGGAAAAAGAGTATTCAGCTCCTCTGGAAAAAAAGGTGGCACAAAGATATGGATCTAAAAGCCAAACTTTTATGACATTGACAGTGTTTGCAGCTTATACTAAAAGTCCAGATTCTGCAACTCATGTGGTTACAAAAAAAAGTCTTTAAAATATAATTAACACCTTCTGCATTAGAAGGGCAGGTGTTCAGAACAGATTGAGAAAGCTAATACACAGAAAATTTCATCCCACAAAAAAGTTACTTTGCATTAAGAGACAAGTGAAGTTCATCAGAGACACAATTTACATAGGCAAATTCTGATTTCTCAACAAATGAAAAAATAACCCTGATTTAAATTGCTGGGGAGGGACTCTTCATTAGGGACTATAGTGATAGGACAAAGGGTAACAGGTTAAAACTTAAACAGGGGAAGTTTAGATTGGATATAA
>JBAFWW010051897.1:0-18764 GCA_036873685.1 Agapornis canus
GGCCCAGCCGCAGCCTCACCTCTTCGGGCCCTGCACATAGCGGGGAGAAGGGCGGGAGCCGCCCGCTGCCCCGGACTGGCAGGGCCTCGGGGTGCGCAGTGCAGGAGTCCTGAGGGGATGTTTTTCGGTCCTGTGTTTCTGTGGGTGCTCCGACACTGTTGGAGGATGAAGTGAGGATGGCAACTTGAAAAGCAGCCTCCTGAAAATTCAGGAGGGGTGGGGCTGTTAAGTTGTGCTGCAGGTCAGTGGGTGTGCAGGTGAAGTGGTAGAGAACCTGTGAGGGTGACTTAGGTCCCAGCAAACACTATTCTGATCCTGTATGATATGAGTGTGGAATTGTCCAGTGTGAGTTCACAGAGATGTTCATGAGTATGCTTTTCTCCTCTTTTACTTAACTCTTTTGCCTCCCTTCCTTCCTGTCTGTCTCCCTCCCTCCCTCTCTCTCCATTGCTCCCTCCATCACTCACTTCCTGCCTTTCCCCTTTTTTCTATCCTCACCTCTTTCTCTTTCTCCCACTCTCTTCTTCCTTTTTTCTGTTCCTCCTTTCCATCCATCTGCCCTTCCTTCTGTCCTTGCCATCTGCTCTATTTCTGTTAATGGAGAAAAAAAAAAAAAAAAAAAAAAAAAAAAGAAAAAAAGAAAAAAAAAAAAGGAAAACAAAGCAAGGTATTTCATAAGGGACAAATGGCAGTCTTTAACTTAATCTCCTGACTAGAGTAACTGCTAGTGTTTTATTTCTGCACAGAATACTACTTATGTCTGGTTTTGCATTTCTGGTTGTGTAATTTTCTGCAGGACCATTATATTTGGGGAGAAATCAACCATGTTATGTAGTTTGTTCACCGTGGGCCATTTGTCTCCTCCTAGCTCTGACAAGGAGTCCATTGGCTTTGCAGGCCAGGGAGGAAGAGAGAGATGTTAATCCATTTGTGACAGTTCGCTTGGGAACCTTTCCTCATTCCCTCTGTGCATTTCTTTCTCAGGTTTTATGAGCTGATGGTCCTTCCACCTCTGTAAGCAGGGGGAATCCAGGTCAGGAAGCTTGGGCTTGGCATTCAGATGTGGACTCAGGCTGAGCCTTGCTCAATGTCTTTCTCCTGCATTAACAGCTTTCATTTTACCCCTGAGTCAACCACATGCCATGTCCTATGGCTAATGGTTAATCCCTTTGAAGACAGTTACAGAAGCATGAATGCATACTTGAGATGACTAAACAGAGTCCATGGTAACATCCAGTTGCAGAGGTGATTGGTAGAGGTTGTTCCCACTGCTGTTACTGTCAGAATTACATTTTAAAACCAGTATTAGAATATTACGTGTGTGTAGATGTGATGTTTTAGCAGGATTGTTCACTTCTACAGTGACAAACTGGACCTAGAAAGGAGACAAAAGGGGATGTTCTGTCGATATCATATTGCACCTGTATATGAAACAGCACTGAAAATTGCTCTGAGTTATTGCATTATACTTGCAATGGATGCTACTAAATGAAATGAGGCTCATTATTCTTTAAATACCTTTTTGCATGTAGCCTTGATTTGTGACAAATAAACTGCTGGTGTTTGTATCATCACAGTTATCTGAAGTGTAGCTGAAATCTATGTCCTTCAAATTCTGCCTTATGAAACAAGCTCAGCCTGAGAGCAGGCTCTGATTGCCTGGGAGCCTAAAGTCTACAGATGTTCAAGGTCATGTCAGATCAGAATCTCATCCCAGCACAGAAACCAAGTCTCTTGACTCTCAGTCTAACCTCTTTTTTCAACCATTCTGTTTCCTGACATACAGCCATTCTAGAGATAAGAATAACATAGAGATAACAGAAGCCAGGCTTTTACCCTGTTTTTGGTGTGCATAAATATTCCTTCCCCTCTAGGAAAATCAGTTTCCTGGAGGCCACCGTGCATTGTTGATCTCTCTATTGCAGAGGGGACAGAAATATGGGGGAGATCTTTTTAGGTAGTGTGCACATTGTTGCCCCACTGGTCCTTTGCAGCCAGCTCTTGACAGGAGCCAGTTCCATAGCAGGGATATGGGGATGAAGGACATAAAGGAAGATGTCAGTTGTGTGCCACTATGCCAGACCTGCATGTTCAGGGAGTGTCACTGGTTGGATCTGAGAGACCCTCAGAGAGAAGTTGGTATTGGAAAAGTTTTCCAGCAAGCTGCTTCTAAGGGCAGCATGTCCCCTTGCAAGAACAGAAAAGGAACTTCCAGTACCCTTCCAGTGGGAATAATATGATCTGAAAAAAAGTGATCCCTCTTCCCTGTTTCTGCCCTCTGCTGAACTTCTGCAGTGAACCCTACCAGCTTTATAGAGGTTAGGGAGGTTACTTTTGGAGAAGTTAGCAAAGCTTTTGAAAAGCAAACCTGAAAACATGAAAGCTGCCAGTTGGACTTGTTCTTGTAAAGGGTGGCTGGAAATGCAGAGGTATAAAGCTCACTGTAAAGAGTGTGTTCTCTCTGGGAGCTCTCAAGGATGAATGGAGCTGCCTGTGCACTGGTGAGGTTAGTAGAAAGGCACTGATTTTAAAAGTGGAGACACTTAGGCAGAGGAAGGACATGTTTGTGTGTGTGGAGGATTTCTGTTCACAGCATCTGAGACAGGGTTGGTATCTTTTTTTGAAAGATATGCTATAGTTCAATCAAAAGCTATGGGATGAATGCAGAAATTGCTGGGTGAGGTCTTTTCTGTGTGTCAGGCTTCTCCACTGACCTCCTGAGCAAGCTGTTGCCAGACTTAACTGTACATTCCAGCAGTCTTGGCCTCATTTTTTCTTTCTTTTTTATTGATGCATTTTGATTTAAATCTAGCTTTCTCTTACTTAACATGCTTAAGCATGTTGCACATGGCATGTGAGAAGTTGCTGCAAATGTACAAAAGGCTAAGTGCAAATGGTGGATGACATAATGATTGTCAGTAAAAGTGAAACTGATTTTGAGCACAGGTTTTCTTGGCTGTGTGAAGTGCCAGTAATGGTCAGAAATGGGAAAACTATTTCAGAGCAATAATCTGGTTTGGGGTGGGAGGGAGGATTTTGAAATTATGTCAGAGAATGGGAATTAAAATAACTAAGCATCCTCTTTAACTCAGGCCTACTCCTGGTACTCTGTTCAGCCCTGGGGCCCCCAGCATAAGGACCTGTTGGAGCAAGTCTAGAGGAGGCCATAAAGATGCTCAGAGGGCTGGAGCACCTCTGCTATGGAGACAGGCTGAGAGAGCTGGTCTTGTTCAGCCTGGAGAAGAGAAGGGTCCAGGGAGACCTTAGAGCAGCTTCCAGTGCCTACAGGGGGCCTACAAGAAGTCTGTAGAGGGACTTCTTACAAGGGCATGTAATGAGAGTAAAAGGGGGAATGGTTTTAACCCAGAAGAGGGTAGATCTATATAGATATTAGGAAGAAAATCACTGTGAGGATGGTGAAGCAGTGACACAGGTTGCCCTGAGAAGTTGTGGCTGCCCCGTTCCTGGAAGTGTGCAAGGCCATATTGGATGGAGCTTTGAGCAACCACGCCTAGTGGAATTTTTCCCTGCCCACAGCAGCAGGGTTAGAACTGTATGACCTTTAAGGTCCTTTCAAACCCAAGCCATTCCATAATTCTATGATTCTATGTTATTTGGCATTGCTATGCCCTGATTATTTCTCCAGTCTGTGCATGACAGTGTGTCTCACCCTATTCTGTCCACACGTCTACAGCGGAGACCATTTGGGTGAGGAGCCTTTTTTGTAGGGTTAGGACCAGTCCTATCACAAGATAGGCAGCACTCATCCTAGCTACAAGGTCTCTCTTGAGGCTTATGGCAGTTCCACAAGTACCAGAACCCACTAGTCTCAACTGATGGTGTCCTTGTTCCCATCTCCAAAGTGCTGTCTGCCTTCATCCCTTCTCCAGCTCACACCTGACTGGTAGAAGCCGTTGGCCATCTCTACTTTCCAGGCAGAAGGAACAAGTTCTTTGGCTGCAGTATGAGCTGTATCTAACAGCAGATGAAATCAGAGCTTGATGTTTAGGGAATCTCATCTTCACTGCTGTCCACAAGAAAGAGCAACAGAGGGAATGTTGTTTCCAAGAGATGTAGCTTCATCTAGACAATTTATTTAAAGGTATGAAATAATTGCACAGCTGCTGCCAGTGGCATTACTGATTCTTGAGAGGAGGTGCTGAAGAGAGATTCCCAGGGCATCAGAGATGGCTGAGGATGGCTTCTTCCCAGAGTGGATTTTTAAATGCTTCTCGTGGTTCACTCTAGCCTTCCATGGCTTTCCCTCAAGTTGACTTCGTATGCAAGTGAAATCAAAGCTGAAGCAGCTGCCAGGTCTAGATAGCTCTTTTTCTGTTCAGGGTCTGCAGTAGGAGTCTTTGGTGTCTGTTTCTCTTTTGCTTCCCAAAGGTCAGGCTCTGCTCCTGTGATGAGCTGTGCTGAGTGCTAGCTACCACAGTGAGCTTGCCTGAAGGTACAACCATGGTATGGGAAAGAGGAGGACATGTGAAAATACTTCTTTTTGCAAGTGTTTCAAATGCTTGCATAAACAGAATGTGTTTGGGACCCTCATCTTCTGTCACACAGTGTACAGGCTTTGCACACTTATTCAAGATGCTTATACCTAGCAATACCAAACTATAAATTTTCGCCAGGCTCTCTCCTGCACCAAGGGCTGCTCAGTGCTTTGGCAGGGAGTCTCCTCATGCTTTGGCATCTCCACCATGAAATGAAATAGCCCATAAATGCTCTGATTTATACCATAATTTAGCTTGAGATGCTGCTTTCCTCCCCACTGTGCCAGCAGGTTTAGACACTTATACTCTCCAGGGGCAACAGAAGAAGGATCTTGAGACAGCCCATTGTTATTGTTTCCACCTATTTCTGAGCTGTAAAAAAAACCCAAAACCCTAAGTCTACTTTGGAAGGCCCTACTATGTCAATAAGTGGCAAAGAATGGGCTGTGATGCTAACTTTCTTCAGTGTAGGCAGTTTTCCCTAAATGTGTCCCAGGAACCTGCATGCACCGGACAGGGAAGAACAAAAGTTGCATGTGTTGATATTGAGCCAAATACCCAGTGTAAGAAAAGCATTAATTATGGATTTGAGGGAAAAAGAATAATGAGGGAAAAACAATAATGAGCAAGTGAAAGACTAGATGCCAGCTATAACAAAATCATTTGTGCAGTTGAGATCTTTGCTCAGATCCAGAACAGTGGTTCCAATTCCTCCTGTTCATTACAGGCAGTTCTATGGTCACTGGGTCTGTGCCTGTTCTGTGCAGTTAGGCCCTGAAAGGAACCTGGTCTTCCAGCTTACTTACAAGCAAGTTGAACCTGTCAAGAATGCAGGAAAGTCCTCGAACATCACTGAGACTATTTACAGACTTAAAATTAAGCACTTACCTAAGCACTCCAGTAAATGGAACTAGCTGGGACTGTGTGCAAGGTGAAGACATGTCAATGGTTAGGTGTCCTTCTCTCATTCTCAATACACAGATTCCCTACATGGGAATCTGTGTATTTTAAACTGTGAGCAGGCCATCTTGGGTGTCCTTTCACAAGTCCCAAAAGAGCCAACTGAAAATTAAATTCATGACATTGTATATTATTTAAAGTGAGAATAACAAATGGACTTCTGTCCTGCAAAAATAATATTTGGAAGAAATTGAAATGATGCACTGTATCGTGTCGGCTGGCCTAGAGATGGCAGGGAGAGAAAGGTAATTAAATGAAGTACCTAATATTTACTGACAAGGTTAATGGTTAACTCAGATGATCTGTCAAATCAGGTGCTTAACCATTTTCAGGTTTTTTGGCATCTTTTTCATCGTATGCTCTTTACATCAGCAAAGTGATAGCTGTTTCTCATTCTACTCCATTCTATTCTCATCTACTTAGCTTTTGGAAAGAGAAGGCAAACATTTTTTTCTCCCCAGAGTCATACTAAAGCAATATTAATGCAAAGAAATGCAAACTTGTGCACACACATCCACTCTGGTCAATCACAACTGCAGCAAGGTAGGAGTTAATTTTGACATGTTCGAGACCTCATAGAGTTATAGTACACCTGAGAATTTGTCCTCTGGGAAAGTGTCAGAAAAGGCTTCTTTTCTAAGCCGTTTTCAACTCAGGGTTCCATAAAAATGCTGGTGCTCCTGGAGAGATCCCCTCGGGGAGTGGCCCTGTGAAATGTGTCAACAGCTGGATGGCACAAATTTGGAAAACACTGCTGTCCTTAAAGAATAGAACTGAAAGCTGCTGTGAGAGAGCAGTGCATTTTCCCAAATAACCATTTTAATTTTCTGTCAGTGCTTTAGTGAGGAACAATTGCATACTTTTTAATAGCATTGGGAAGTAAGCTTTTCATGGAAAAGTAGAAATCTCTTCACCATGGCAGAGATCTGTTAAAATACTCAGAATAGTGAGTTCACTTCGATTTTATTTTTCTTTTTTTAAGTTGCAGTTGGTTGACAACTCCCCTGACAAATTATAGAAATACCAAGCAGCCTTGGGATTGCCTTGTTTTGTGACATATTTCATGGTCTCAGTATCAGTTTCATGGCAAAACCAGTCCATTCAGATCAATTCCAAAGAATCCAGGCACAAATAATTTGCTTTGAAGTTGAGAGACAAGGGACAGCTTCAGGTATTTAGAGCTGGAGTTTGTTTGTGAAGATATTTCCATGCACAAAACCATGGTGACTGGTCACTCTTAACAAAGGAGTAGATAAGATTAAAAACATACACCAGGATTACACTCTCAACGTTCGCACATCCTTCTCCTGACCATTAGCTAGGTATGCATAGGTACAGTGGTACACACCACAAAGGCTCCTGAGCATCTTATCTGACCCAGCAGTACCTCCTTCCTCTGCAGCTTGCTGATTTGGAGAACTTCACCGTGGCCAAAGGCATCACATCTAATGATTTATGTTTGCCTTTTGTCTTTTTTCTCTGTCATCCATCATCAGGCACAGCTGGAGATCAGATACTAGACTAGGGTTTTGTCTGACTGGCATAGTCATTTTTATGGGTTCTGAAACATGGTTGAGAATGTAGCAAAGAATGGGCATGTGGGCCTGTTTGTCAAGAAGATACTGGATATAGAGCATTTTTCAAGCAGGAGCAGAGGATATACGCTTTATCAGGAATGACTGTATCAGCATCTCAGGGAGTTCTTTCTTAAGCAGCTGCCCATTTTTTATGTTCTCAGTGCTCTGCTGCTGTCATGGTGCCTGCTACATCTCTTTCCGCAGCACCACTGTCCACATTTGTAACAAACCCTTTTGCCTGGAGCATGCTGTATATAGCGTTTCTAGGGAGGAATGTGGGGGTGGAAAGACCACATGAGGTCATAAAGTTTTTGTGGAGTTGCAATTTGATCCAGAAAGTGAATTACCAGGTGCTTCTTCAGAGAGGGATTGGGGGTTATATTTAAATACCTCATTTAGTAAGGCCTTTTACTCAGAAGAGAATCAATTCCATTTATTCTGTAAATGTGCATTTGTTTTACTGTAGCATAATTCCAGGATGATGTTTAAATTGATCAGTAGATTGAACTTAACAAATTAAGGGAAAGAAAAAAAAAAAAAAGACAATGCTACATTTCATTTCTCCTAACACAGAAGATTTTGCCAAGCTACTGAGTAATAAAACTTTAAAAAGGCAATACATTTCAGAAGTTTATTTTCAGAAATTTGGCTGTACTTTGCAGGAGACAAAGAGAGTAGGGGTACTGCCCCAGTAGTGTAATCAGTGCTTGAACTCTGTTTCAGGGCTATGGTGGATATAGCATCAGTCAATAAGCTTTAATCAAGGAGGGGTGGCAGAGGAGCTCTGATGGCACTCTGCAAATGGATGTACTGCTGTTGGAATGGTGGCTGCTTCTCAGGAAGGCTTCTTGTAGCAGAGGGTTTATAGGAAAGGTGTTACACTCCTGTGAGCTCTCAGCAGGGGTGCAGCTAGCTGTGACTTGGCTTGGAGGCTGCTGGGTCTGTTCCTGCTTCTCAGATGGACAGAGCTGCTGGAAACACAGGTTGTATTTTCCTTTTAATTGTGTTTCTGAACAGCAGTGGTGAGCGTTGGTCTCCTACCCAGTTGTTCATGTGTTCAGCAGGGACAATCAGCCAGAGGCAGTAATGGCACTGCTTATGCACACTTATGTGCTCTTGGAAGGCAAGAGCCTGTGATCAGCAGCTTGTTTATGCAGGCACACATGGAAAGCTCATCCTAGGAAGCTTTTAAAATACATACATTAAGCCATATTGGATCACCACTTGCATTTTTTTCCCTAACTCTAAACCAGCCATAATTAAGATCACTTTATCTCTGAAGGTGTTCCCACCATAGTAACTGAAGTACTTTAGATTCACACTTGGAATTAGTTCAGATAGATAATTTTTTTCAGACTACCTTTGTGTCAGAAGCCATAAAATACCTCCCCATTGCTGCTTGGGCTAAGTCTCTAGCCCGAGCTAGAGTCTCCAGCTGAGTCTCAAAGTGAAAAAAAGAGAGCTCCAGCCCACAGCGCTGCTGTAGTGTTACATATGAGGTGTTACAGAGACAGGGAGAATTCAGACTTGGGACAGTGTTCAAGAGGACGGTAGAAGCAGTGGAAAAGCAAGGCAGGGATAGTACTGGGATTTGTGGGGCTGAACATCAGAAAACAGAGAAAATGAGTGAGTGAAGAGAGGCTTTTGGTTGAGAGCAAGAAAAGGGGGAAAGAGGGTGGGAGCAGAGAGCTGGGGAAGCAAGACATGACTGTGAGATGAGGATGCAGGAGGAGTGCAGGAGAGGGACAGGGTCACTTTTGGCTCAGTGGGAGGCTGGAGATTGGGAAAGGGGGGAACTGAGGCACAACAAACCTGTAGCAAGGGTGAGTTGAGTGAGGCAGAGAAGGAAGGTGGCCTTGCAGGGGGAGGCAAAGAGCTGCCAATGCAGATGGTGTTGAGCAGCCCTACTTCCCCTGGGGTCAGCAGGCAGAATGACTTCACTGGCTATTCTCTTTTCCCCAATCTCACAGCCACTGCACTGTTTCCACGCAGTGACCATGGCAACCCAAGTTTTTGACTGGTTGTTCTAGGATGGTAGCCGTAATGATAGTGGTAATGAGTATTGATGGAGGGGAGGGGAAGGCAAGCAGCTGTGGAGCAGGGGAAGTTGCCTGAGTACAGTAATCGTGTTTGGCAGGTCAAGGGTGAACTGTGGCCTGCGGGAGTTGTACAATGCCCAAGGCTAGCAAAGTGGTGTTATAATAAACCCCAGATGTTTCCGCTATTTACAATGTATATGTTATGCTTAAACCTGAAAATGCATCCTAGGATCTGGTGGGTAGGGAAACAGTTATTAGCTGCTTGGAAATGACTTGCTGGTAATGTATCTGTTTCCCCTTGGTATTAGCTGTTGCCTGTTTAAAATATAAATCTTCTAAGCAGAGACCCTCAAAAGCAGCTTCTTTGCCAAACCAGTGGTTCCATTCGGCTTCATGAGAAACAGCACTGTCACCCCTGACAGTTTGGGGGTGGGGGGCTGCAGCCTGGGCATGACAGCCCTGGGAGCTGTGCTAGCAGCCTGTGTGCGTTGGTGTGGGAGAGGCACTGCTGTCAAGCACGGGAGCGCAGCCAGTCGCAGGTGTGCAGAAAGCACTGTTTAATTTCCCCAGACTAATTGTTTTAGAGCTCTGAGCCAGAACCCCTGCGGTATGTCATGGGCCACAGCACAACCACAGTGACTTTGAATAAGCATTTAAGAGAGGGGGGGAAGATTTAGTTGATTAGGCTTTTATGTCAAAACAATTGCTTGTCTACAAGAGTAAATTTGTCAGCTAACATGTGAATTTACAGCCCAATGGTTGCTCTACACAAACCCTCCAGGTGATCAGTCCTACAGCTGGTCCAGGCAAGGCACTCAGATATTAACATTTAAAGTGGATGAGTTCAACTGTGGGAAGCCCTGGAGCAGGCATTCCTGTTCAGAGATGAACTGTTCTGAGAGAACTGGAGTTGAATCTGCTTTGGGAGTGAATTAAACTAAAGGCACCAAAATTTGGAATAGCTTTTGGGTCTGTGTAGAAGTGAATCTTGGGGGTCAGGGAGAAAACTATGCTGATTTTGACAGTTTCTGTTTAGTTTTTCTTCTTTGTTCTCCATTTGTACCCCAAAAACTCCCTGTGCAGATATCCTGTCACAAGCCTATGGTGGCTTCTATTAAGGGTGGTGCCTCTTCTTCCCAAGCTCTATTGTCCTGGATATCCCGTGTGCCTGCCTTAGAATGATTTTCTTGGTTTTTAGCCCCAGTGGACAGCTCCCTGTCTAGCCATCCGGTTTTACGATATTTCACATCATGCCTAATAAGAAGGGATACTGTACAAGCATTCTGCTAGGCAGACCACCTATGTGATGTTGATGGCTCTCTGTAGGTTTCTCTGATTCTCTTGGATTCATTGTCATGGGTGAAAAACCATTCACTTTAGTGGTTTCTAGCATGAATTGGTTACTCCAGTTTAAAATGTAGTAAGCCACTCCCATCAATAAAGTCAAGGTCTGAGGTGACTGAGTGTAAAATAACCAAAGCCCTGTAAATTCACATCCCATCCCATGAGCTGGCTTCTCCATATGGAAGGCCCAAAGTGTGAAAATGTCACTTCTCTGAAATCTTTTTTGAATGCTATATTCACCTGCTTTGCTTATTGAGAGAAGTTTCTTTTTAAAAAAAAAATGTTTTTCATGTGTTTCTATGCAATGACCATTTTTTTCCAAACAAAGTGCCTGAATAAGAGTTAAAACATCAAAACCATGCATTTTTCTCTCCTAATCTATGTGCAAAACAGAGGTGCCTCTCTTTACTTAAGGATATGATCATACTCAAATGTGACTCATGAAGTCAGTTTTAGAACTACTTTGTTTAGTGAGCCTGTCGGCTGTGAATTCAAAACATGTTTTAATAAAATTTCTGCTCTTCTCCCACATGTCCAGCAGATTCAGCTAATGAAAGTCCTGTCAAAATTCTCTTTCTCTGTATTTTGATCTATGTCCCTCTGCAAAATCAGGTACAACAGCAAATACAACCGGTAATATGCTATTTTCCAGCAAAAAAAAAAAAATCCACTTAAGAATGTATAGCGTGGTTATGTGCATGTTCATCTATGCAACTGTCTGAATAAATAGAGGGCAGAGATAGCGTTTCCTCAGAGTTTGGAAGACTGGGTTATAAAATTGAGAATAAAATCTACACTTAATAATAAATAACAGTGTCATAATAGCAACCTGTAAGAATCTTTATGGGGAGTTTTTTGGTGGTTTATTTTTGTTGTTGTTGTTGTATTTTTATTTTTTATTTTTATTTTTTTTTTTTTGATGAGGGTGGTGAATGGGGCACAGAAAGGAAAAGGATGATTAAAACCTGCTGTGCAAGCCAGTGTTTCCTCTGATTATTTGAAATATGTTTAAGGTTGGAGAAGCAAGCCGTAGGGATTAACAACTGTCAAATTTCTCACTACTATCAAAACAATTCCATCTCTTGAGCACTGAGAAATACTGAGAAATGAAAAACTTTGCATTTTTTTTTTAGCTAGTCAGAAAGATTGGGATGAAGATACTGTGAAGAAAAGGACACGTGACCCTGAAGACTTTGCCTTTCTTGGAAACCTGGATTTCCATGATTAGGTGTTGTGTTGGTGTGTGTTCAGTTAACCCTAGGCAGGTCTGAGAAGGTGCAGATGGAAATGCCACACACTGCCAGCAGAGATGATCACTTTGGTTTTTCTTTGCTGGATTTTGACCCTCCTCTATGTACTTTAAACTGATGTCAAAGTTACTAATAAGAATGGCTTTTGGGCACTTTCAGACCTCCTTGAACACACAGTGTGTGCCCATGTCCTCTCCCTCAATCACAAACAGCTTGATTGTTCTGGAGGCTCCAGAAAAATGCTATTTGGTACCTTCTCCCTTAATCCTTGGTCTGTTCTTATAAATCCATGAAGCTCATGAGATAAAACACTCTGCAAAAAGAAGCTCACACCTGGAAATAGTGACTTCCAAAGTCCAAAGCATGCCTTAAATTCTTTCCAGAAGCAATTATTAAAAGGGAAAAATAAAGTAGATGTTCAGTATAATGATACCGTTGGGTTTTATTATTACATTTTCCTGCCAAGTTGGGGTTTATGACATCTCACAGTAGATAAACAGAGATTCAGGATGAGGCAATACTTGAAAACAGTATGCTTAACAACTACAGGGCACTTCCTGTCTTGATTGTTTCCATTTCTCTCAGCAATAATGGTGTCCTGCTTGGTTGCTTCCTATATAAAATTCCATTTGCAGCCAGAAGGGGGACTCAGGATATTAAATTTCAGCAGATTCAGTGAACTCATCCCTCACGTTCTTCTGAACATCCCTGCCTAATACTGTTTCAGCTCTTTCTTGGCTTGCTCCATCAATCTGCTATGGTTTTCATTTGCTTAGCTTCTGTTACTGCGTACATATCAATGCAGGGCAAATTTTGAGGAAGGAAGTACTCTGATGTTAGATGCATGGCTGGAACCAGGTATATATACCAGCTTTGGTGTATCCTTTCTTTGTGTATTTATGAGAGGCATTTTCGGCCCCTGTATTACTTGGTCTTCCCACAGTTGCATCTTCTCCCCAGTATGCAGGTAGAATCACAAACTGCAGTTAATGAGGGACTATTGGTTAAGGCATCCAAACACAGGGGAGTGTTGTGTGTCCCAAGAAAGTGGGTCCTGCTGGATGGACTTCACACCCTCACCCATCTCATGACAAAAGAGAGTAAGTGGACATTCCAAGGCATATATATGCATGTTACTTCATGATGGCAGCAGTAGTGAAATAATCTGTGAGAGAAATGCCAGAGGGGGAAAATAAAATAGAATTCAGATAAGTAGATTGTGTGGATACCTAATTTCAGGTTCTTTACCTAAAATGGTAAAAATGAGCAGACTCATCTCTTACTCATCAAGAAGTGAAACCTGTCTGCCACTAGGATTCTTGTGAGACAGTCCTATTCTCTGTACTCATGCCACCTTACAGGACTGAGTCTTACGGGAAAACTGATACAGCTGCCAGTTCTGCTGCAGGGGCTGCACACAGTTTCCATTCTAAACCCCCATTTTTCCCAAATCTTTTAGGACCAAGCTTTTATCTTGGATTTAGTCTTGCAAATGTGAGTTTCTTTCTCATGTCTTTTAGCAAGTCTGGACAATAGAGATGACTGGCAAGCCCCTAGGGTTCAACACAGCTGGGGAGAAAGTTATGCATTCTGCCTGTTACATACTATTTTCAATGAAAGTCCAGATTGAAACTTGACATTACACCATCCTTTTAGGACACTGTGGTTTTGTTTGGTTTATGAATGTCTTGGGGTTTTTAAGGAAGAAAAAAGCGGCAACACATAAGAATTAGTCTGAACACTATGCAGACACTTTCTAACTGGAGATTTGGTTTGTGCTTGATACTTCAATCTCATTTTATTTCTTTGAGAAACATTCCTCCTGTGTCTGTCAAGGAGCAGCAGATACCTCTAGCAGATTTTTCAGTGACTTACCTCAAATAGCTTCAGAGAGGCACAGTAACCACATCTGATGAGGCTGAAGCCTTTCTTTTAATTCTGACTCTGCAAGGAATAGATAGGAGATCTGCTGGATTGCTGCAGCATCACACCAACAGCAGTGTGTGGGAACCTTCTCGGTTTTCCCCATCTGGACTTTTTTCTGGGAGTTGTCTCTTGATTCTCCCACGTGAGATATTTACACAGTTGGGACCATACAGAGTGTATAGATTGCTGCCTTCCTTGCAGCTCCTCAGGCCCAACCTGAACAGACCTGGCCTGAGGTCTAGTGGGGGTCTGTGGTGGAAACAGCTTTTCTGAAGAATGGCTTGCAGTCATACAATTGCTCTTCAGTAATCTCTCAGCAGCAGAAAAGCATATTCTCTGTTGGATTCTATGTGTATACAGTCAAGGTGATTCATGATTAAAGTCAGTGTCCTGGCTGGGAATTAAAAGCAAAGGAAGAGTTTCCTATTGCATAAATAGCAACATGTTAAAACTTTTACTAGAAATTGTATGGACACATAGATCAGAGGTGATATGCAAAAATCTCCAGTAGCAAAATAAAGCTGTTGTCCACAAGGCTGTTATCCTTGAGAATGAAACAAAAAGGAGACTAGAAAAGGGATGAGACGTTGATCTGATTAGCCCTTTTGGGCAGAAGATTATGATCACATTGATGACTTTCTATCCTGAATGATGAATTCATCTTAACATGTATGAGTGTTAACACACAAAGTCACAGTCTTTAAAGTCAGGTTTCTTAAATAAATTCAATAAAAGCAGAAAGAGTATTGCCTCTAGAAAGACCCGTTAGGATTAATTTAATCCAGAAGTTTATTGATTCAACTTAATTTGTTATGGAATTGATTTTAATGGGAGTTTAATCATAAATTGGCTTAAAATCAGTTTAAGTGTGTTGACAGTAAGGCTTTGCATTGGTCTAAATAAAACTGATTCATGCTTTACTTAGAAATCTGCAAATTTGGATATAGGTAATGTCTGTATTTTTTGCCCCTTAGAAAGACTGTAACACATTTCTCCACCTTCTGAGGTGAGAGTCTAGCTTTATCAAATCAATGACAAAGCATTTTATTTTCACAGGGCCTGAATTTTACCTCAGTACTGTGCTGTGCCTTCAGTTATGATACAGCAAATAAAGCCCTAATTACTTGCATGCTTGGTGTAATCAGTTTTCAGGCTGTGATTTTATCCAAAGCTGTGGCACATGAAAACCATTTATAAATTTAAAAGGAGAAGTGGGGGAAGGGAGGTTAACTTGCTTTACCATGTCTTTATTTTTTTTTACTGACATCCTGTTCAGAATTTATATGGGGTTTACTCTCCAACTCCTTTTTATTTAAACTTTCAAATACAGTCTCTGTTTTTTAACAGAGGGCCTAGGCTGGAGCATAAAATCTGGCAAATTATGTGCATTACTTGCTACACTTTAGATGTTTGATGGCTCTAGAAGGTCTACCTGTAGCTTCCACATAAAGAATATCACCTTCCTACAATAAAAACCATAATTTCTTCCTGACAACAGATACTTGTAGCCATGACCACAAGGGTTAGATACATAGGATGTTAAATAATTACTGTTCAATGCATTTTAGGGTCTTTTTCACATAGGCATAGATTATAAGGCCACTAAGGGATTTTGACAAAAAGCTACCTTGAAACCTGGCAGAATTGTCTTAGTGGTTACACACCAGGAACTCCAGGCTGGACTTGATGGCCTGGAGATCTATGTCACAGTTCTCTGTATTTGTGTGATGGTCTCACTCCTGTGTGGTCCACTACTTAGTATTCACACAGGTTTCCTGGTATGCAATTCCATCACTTATGCTTGATCTGGAATATATGATTTAAAAGCCTTGTCTTTTTTCCTACATAATTTTTGAACTTTTGCCTACAGACCAGAAACCATTTCCGAGTTGCATAAAGTGTTCCTGTCCCTCATCCAGTGTTTGCTGGACCATGGCATATTTCTGCACGCTTTATTGATCATGTGGTCATGGATTTTTTGGAGGTTGACCTTTAAAAAGATGTCTAATCTTGTATAAAAATTTAACCAGGAGAAATGCTTTTAATTAGACCTTTCTGCAAGCTCTTCCTCATTGCAGGTATTCAGCAATATTTGTTCTTAAGAATTCTGTTTATTTTTAAATTTTTCTCAAGGTATCTGTGTACAATTTCAAAGAGGTGTGATGTAAACATTTCCTTTTCATAGCAGTTTCCCTTTCTGCTTTGGCGTAGAGAGCTGCAGAGTATAAATGTGGGGTTCAGTATATGTCAGAAGTAAATTACACTAAAGGGTATACAACAATGAGATCCTCTTTGCATACTGTGCGAGCCCATATTGTTAAGTGCCATGTTTAGATTTTTGCTGAGCTGTGTTGAGCTGATGTTTTGTGTGCAATGCCCAGGTGTGCCCAGATTCTTAGTTCCTCAAATGAGTCAAGTGGTTTTCAATCTCCTTGGCTTAATTATTTGCAGACCTTTTCGTAAAACATTTCCAGGTGATTGCCTTCTCAGTCAACTGAGGGGGCCAGGACTATCTGTGCTGTGTACTTTTGCTGTGGGACTGGCACCTTTCTGCCATCATCAGACCACACTGATCTTCCCCTTAGCATGTAAGTATGAATGCAGTTGTCTTCCAACTGTCTTAAGTGTGAAGGCACAGCATGTTCCGCCTGCAATAGCTCTGGATTTTTCTACCTGGTGGAAACTGTGGCAGGCAGGGGCAGGGGGATTGCTCTTTCAGGTGTTATGCAGCTGGGATAGGGCTGGCACATGCTGTGAACTGTCTGTCATCAGCACCAGAAGAAATTAATTCAGAGAAACCTTTAAAGGCAACTCTGGTTAAGTCTGGGTGGGGACAAACTTAATTTTTGTGGTTGTAGTGGAAAGGCTGCTCTTGCCTTTCACAGGCTTTCTCCATGCAGTCTTTGAGCACACAGATGTGTTTGTAGGGCTACATTCTTCACAGCCTGTGCTGAACAGCCACTTAAATCACAGAAAGGTGTATTTCTAGGAGACCTGACCACAGCGGATTTAAAGGGGAGAAGGGAAAGAAACTGGTGAGTGAAGAGCCAATACCCATAATATTAAGTGTGACTTGTGCATTAGCAAATCAATGTCCTGAAAGTTTCAAAGTTCTTCACACTGCTGTAAACACTTTATGTAGCCTATAATGCAACATCAGCTTCTTCCTTTTAGTGCTTCAGTTAATCTTATTTTCTCTATATTCATTAGCTACATTTTGATTCTGTTTCTGTTCATGTCAAACAAGCCATCAGACAGGCTTCAGTTCAAGTTTTCCAAGTTCCTACCCCAAAATATCAATGTGGATGAGTGGTTCTTTGTGGGGAGGAGCATTAGTGGACAAATGATCCCCCTAAATTGCCAATTATGCCTGGGGATGCCCAGAAATTTTCTCATCTCCTTTGTGAAAATGGTGTCCTCTCTGTGAGCCTTGTGGGAGAAAGATAGTTTGGGATTTTGAGGGAGGCAGTTTTTCTGGTATATGCTGTTTTGTGTCTTTCTGTGTACTCACTAATTATTCTTCCCAGTGGTTATATCCCCAGACTCAGATTACTCAGGTGGTGGTGGCGATGACTCCAGCTCTGTGAACCTATGCAGAATGAGGTGGTTAGTGGTCACCTGCTGAGGTAACCCACATCCCACTGTGTAGGAATCGCCTTCTGACCACCACTTCCACAAAATTTCACCTGCTATAGAGCTGTGTTGTATCATTTGTTAATAAGACATCCATTTGGGTAGCAGGTCCTTCTGGTTTTCTCATTTAGCATGGAGAATTGTTTTAATACTGGGGACATTTGTGTGAATCCTGTGCTACAACTTTGTGTAGTGTTATTTGAATTCTGCATTATGAACTAATGTGGCAGGCCATTGCTTCCATATGTATATGACTGGGCTCTCCCTGAAAGCAGACACAATTTGGCATGCTTAATTAGGAAGATTACTAACCAGGCAGCAAGAAGTGTGCTGGCAGTGTCACTGAATGTGTGTTGTTGTTCTTGATCTTAAGTCTCTTGTAGCCTCAAGGGAATGAATAAGATTTTGAGAAGTAAGGTCTGCCACTTTTGTCTGTGAGGTGGAACTACTGCAGAAACAGAAAATGCTACAAATCAAGAAAACAGTGTGATCCACAGGCCCTCTCTATGATTAGGATCAAGGGAAAGCACTTATGTCCTTTGTACATGAACATCTCAGCTTTGCTGGAACATTATTAAGGGAAAGAGCATGATGAGAGGATGGAGAAGCAACTGAGACAGAGGAGACTGAAACAAGTTATAAAATATGAGTGCATGGGATTGGAAAAGCTTACAGGATTCAGTACACAGAAGTTTTTGTATTTTCTGATAATAGCAAATATAGGAGTGTGCCAGAAAATGTTAAATGTGAGAATGAGATGAGGAACTGACTGCATCACTTTTGAGTTCTCAGATTGAAAGGTTAAAGCTCTAAAGCTATTAAATTAAAAAAATAAATAAGGAAAAATAAAAAAAAAAATAAAAAAAAGGAAAAAAAGTCAATTCTACCACAAACAGAAGAAAAGGAGTTATACAAGAACTATATGTTCATCAATATAGGAATAACCTCAGAAATTATATTAAAGGAAAATATCGTTGTGTTGCACATCTTTTCTTCCTTGCCTTATTTTTATCCATTTGTTTTTATTCTTCCCAGAATGATCCTGTGACACACCAATGTGGCTACACATGTACCATAGCTGAGACCCAAAGTCTAAGTTTAGTGTGCCTCTCAGACCAGAGATCTGGTGAACCTTCCAAGTCTGGCCATGAGGTGTAGCCTGAGACCCAGCCAAGTTAGCAGCACATTTACAGCCTTAAATGCTTTTAAGTGGCTGTCCCAGCTGCACTGACCTCTGTTTGGCAATTTACTGTAGGTCTCTTTTCAAGCAAAGGTAGAGATAAGTGATGAAAGCTAATGGTGATGAAAGCTTTGTTCTTAGACTGGAGAGCAGAGAAGAGAAAGACATATGTGTGGTAGAGCAAGCCATGCTTCCTGCCCTCATCTGACTTCAATGCACACAACTTGAGACAAACTTTTTTAATGTCCTGAAATTCAACTCCTAAATCAAAAGTGGCTTCATGTAAAAAAAAAAAAAATCATTTAGTACTTGCAATTCCCCTTTAATTCTATTTTATTTTTTTCTTTATTTTATTTTTT